>JANAVB010025798.1:4368915-4543915 GCA_029216955.1 Iris pallida
TATAGACCAAATATTTGAATAAATTGAATAAACCCAAATACAAAACTAGTCATAAATCGAACCCATATTTATCAAAATTGGAGCTAACTAAATTTTTGGCTTGACTGGATACTTATTTCGAACAATCCCCATGGAAGCATCTACAACTTGAACATTACAATTTTTTTATTTGACACTCTTTCTCAAGTCGAGCATGGTTGACAATCAGGCTCAATCTTGGATTAAACTAAAAAGTAAAATACGAAGTTTTTTTTATCAAATAAGGTACAAATTCTGAGTCAATCTACATTTGGGATTCACCCTTCCACATCACAACTTCGATAAATGGGATCTTCATCTTCTCCTCCCATATTAGATCACAATATTGATAAAGTGGATCTTCATCTTCTTCTCCTATATTAGATGATATTTTTGTGCACCATCTATCATTACCAAACACGTTTATTTTACTTTTGTGCACCATCTATCATTTGATTGTTTTACTAATCTTGCCTTAGGATCAGTTTCATAGCATATAGTTTAAAGCATATCTCGTGTTACCGATATCAAGTGTCGCATGTAAATAACATGCACAACTTACCATACTTACCATACGATCTTTCATGTCCAAGAAAACCAAGTTAGACAACATTTAATATATAATGACTTGATTGATTTCATAGGAAAATACGAGCGTCATGGACGTGTTTGTATCTCGGTGAACGATATACTTAAGTTGCCAAGATGTGTCATACTTAAACTTTGTTCAGTTGCGTTTCGTTCAGGTACTCATATTTTGTCAAGATGTTTTGTTCTCAAGTTTGTACAAATATGTTTCATTTAGTTACTCAATTGTTCAGATTTCACAGATTACTTGTTTCAATGCAAGGTCTCGCACGCGAATTGCCGCAATCGAGCCAACTTAATCTATATGCACCGGTCGTTGGCACCACAAGCCATTTTGGACTATCCATCTTGGTATCGTGGTTCCCTATCAGCTGGTGATAGTTGGTACACCCTGATAGGCCATGCAATATCCGATTTACGCCTCTTGGATGGCCGAGCCCGCACCCAAGCCATCCGTAAGTCATGATTCCGCCTAGGTCGGCCACGATGTCGTTGATCGTTGCCTTGGAAATCCTTATTCACTTCTTTTCCTTGTGCACTGAGTTGTCCGCGACCATTCCATATTGTCTTGTCATTTTTAGCTTAACAGGTTGTCTTTGAGCCATAGTAGATTACCGACTAGGTTGGCGGCGGCATCCATGCAGCGCGGGTAGCGAGCACCGTTGCACGTCCCCGTCATACCCGTCGCTAATCATTCTTCTCTTCTTATCTTTCTTTCATTCATTCTTATCTTTTCTTTCTTTCACTTGTTCATTCATTCATTTGTTCATCTATTCATTCACTTATTCATTCGTTCATACATTCATCCATTATGCAGCTCCCTGTGCGGGAACTGCCTTGGCGACCCAACGGTTCCGAAGCCTTTCGATGTTTCTGTTACTCTGCTCGGAATGACTATTTTGATAGTCTTTCTACCTCATTTCAGTGAATCATTTATTGTTTAGTACTTCAAGTTGTAGTACGTTCTAAGTGACAAACAGTTCATGCATTTATTGAGCGCGTAAGGAAATCTAACTGATCGTAAGTTGTGCCTTGGCACGAGCGTGGAGTGCGGTGCGAGGGTTCAAGTAATATTCTAAGTTCATTTCCATGTTCTACGCAAGCATACAAGATGGGATAGCTAGGTGCGTTGAGTTCTCTTATTAGCATGCGGAGGTTATCGCCTAGCGATTATAGCAATATTGTCCGTATTATTATGTGTCTAGGCTAAGCAAAGACAGGGTCATCGGAGCCACCCACCTTAGCGATGAACGCATCGGCCAAGCGAGACTCCGAGCACGCCTTTGAACATCTAAGTCTGGATTCTTCTGAAGGGCCAACGTAACTCTTGCATCGATTCACATTGATACTTCATCGGGTCAACGCAACTTTTCGAGTCAACGATTGAAATGAGTCGTTGTACTTGCCGTTTGAATCGGCGTTCCGCTAGGACGGAGCGGGTCGTTACAGCTGTCAGCACAACTTCTCCCCTTAAGTAGTTTAGAAGACCTGTTGTTAATAACATAGAGTTCATCATATCCGTCAGAGTACGATTTTTCCTTTCTGCAACCCAATTAGATTGAGAGGAGTATGGAACAGTAGTCTCGTTGACGATACTACGTTCTTTGCATAACGATACGTATTCAAGAGAACGTTACTCTTCGTCTTGATCACTTCTGAATCTCTTGAGTTGTTGACCCGTTTGTCGTTCGGCTTCTGTCTTAAAGTCCTTGAACTTCTCGAACACTTCATCTTTTGACTTTCGAAGTAGACGAAAGCATACTTCGAGTAATCTTCGGCGACAATGAAATAGTATTTCATCCCAACCTTTGTGGAGAAGTGTTTGAAGTCAAAGAAAATCAAACATAGTTGATGTTATGCTTAATACTACTATCCTAGTTGTATTCTAATTTTTATCCAGCTACCTTGGAGTAACTTTAAATAAAGGTTACACAGATTTAAAGTAGTAACGATCTCATTCAATCTGAGACTTGTCCAGTATCACAGCCAGCCCATTAGCAGACCTGACAGGTCCCTTGTTGCTGAACATGTGTTGTTTGTTGTCTTTCACCTGGGCGGCTCCTTGGTCAAACCTGAGCCCAAGTTTGATGCTGCAAATTCAACAGCAGCTGTATGCCTCATTTAACGGAACTTAATTCAATTTGGTGTAGGACAGGTTTCATTTTGCATGATTGTAGCTATAGCTAACAGTAAATGCGCATAAATTATCGAGCACTGCTATGTACAATACCTAATATGATGTATAAAGACATGCTATATGGTACCAGTCACATTCAGTTTACACCTTTACTATTATATATAGTAAGATCAGGTAACAGCTACTTCCCTGCATATTGCTCATCTAGCCCTGCGAATTGTCCCTGATAGGAATGGTTGCAAAAGAATATTCTTAGTACCAATCTAGTATTATTTCTTTTTGTTGCCATACATTGTGTAATACTTTAGCTCACTTGTATTCCTGTATGATTCCTTATTTACATTTTCTTTACCTCCTTCTAGTGCAGATTCACAGGACCTGTTAGTCTATATTGTGCTTGACTTGCATATGAGCTCAGATTAGTTCATCTCTAGTTATGTAGGTATTATAAGATATTTCATACTCAAGGTGCTAACATTGTTGGTACATGATTCAAAATACACAGGATTATTACATGATGTTTTAAGGATATCAGTATCTGAACACAAAGAAGTGAAACTCTCAGGAACTGGTGTTGTAGAAGCAGGTTTCTGGAACACTTAGTAAACTCTTTTTTTTATTATAACCAGCAGCTCGTAGTAAACAGTGTTGCTCAACGAGCTAATGAGTTTGTTGCGCTGGTGACATTTTTCCACATTGTGAAAAGGTTCCTCTGATTGTTATCAACCCTTCATTGAATTTTGGTGGTCTGACTACTTAAAAGATCCTCTGTTGAGGGATCTTGCTGGGTAAATCCAGTATGAAAAGGGAACTTATCAGTTCTGGCAAAAATTAGGAGCTGGGGAAGAACACTGCATTTCGACCTGTCATGGAAAATGAGAATGTTCTATTAGCATCAAAGAGCTCATTAACTTGTAACCTGCAATGCTCATCTAGCACGGGACAAAACATTGGAAAATGTTCACTGAAACAGAAGAGCTTCGATGATAACCGCTCATTTGATATACCTTTGCCCCAAGAAAGCACATATTGTGGTTCTCAAAGGAAAAGGGATGATGGGCCAAGATTTGATCTAAATATTGCAGCATCCGCGTTGGATGAATCGGTGAGTGGTTCGGTTATGGAACAAGCAGGCAATGCAAGGTTAAAACTCGAAGGTTTACTTTTCAGGAAGTCTGGATCGATATGCCCACCAGTGCTTCCAAATAAATCTTATGAAAGTGGTGACTGCTTCCGTCCTTCAAATTTATCTCAAGTTACTTACCAACATTCTCACTCAGGGATTAGCCTAGACTTGCAGCTTAAGCAACCACACAGACCAGGTCCCTGTTTTAGTTGGATTGACACTGGTCCTGGCATACTAGACTCTGGTGAAGATTTGAGCCTGTCGTTAGCAGGCAAACTTAGCAAAGCGTCTACTACTGTACAACCTGTACCAGACAAGGAGACTATTCAAAAGAATAACAGTGTAGTGGAACTCGGTCTAACGAAACTTATGACGTCTACACATGTGAAATCAGAACAATGTGATATAACTTTGCAGGATGCAGCCCCCAATGAAGCAGGTTCCAGCAACCTGAGAATGAATTGTAGAAAAGAGAGAGAAATTGAAGGGAAACCACTTGAAGTTGGATTACAAATGAACAGAGGACCTGAGGCTAGTTCAGTGCATGTGAACTTAATAAAACAGGCTGTATCATCATGTGATGGAAAAAAGATTGGGGATTCAATTGGTGGTAAGATTTCGTCTTCGGAATCAAAATTTGAGATAAATTTGAATTCTAAACCCGTGGATTCTGGTGACAATATGCATGAGGTTCCAATGTGCATGAGTGCACCACCAGCAGCAAGCAAACTTAAAGAAAAAGGTCCAAGTCGTGCTTCTTCTCGTTCTCCCATTCGTGATAGTAATGAATCAGTCTACTATTATGACGTTTCTAAAAGCTCTTGTTTTACAGGTGATGCAAAAGGGAATATTGAAAAGGCATCGACATCTGTTTCCAAATCCTTGGAATTCAAGGGAAATGAACATAATGCAGAAAAAGACACATTGACTGGACTAGAAGGGATGAGCTCAAGTTCACTTCTCGGGTCAGTGGCTCTGAAAAATAATGAATCAGCTCCTCTGGATGATGATGAAAGAACAGCTGCTGGTGTCAGAATTGGGGACTTTACGGATGTTGTTGCTTCAGATGGCGAAGACTTGAAATCACTGAAAATTGCTGCAGGCAGAGCTCGTATGGAAACAGATGGAAAAGATGATTTTGATGTAAATAGTGACAAGATTGAAGCATCTTCTGAAGTAGATGAAGAATCCTGTGACTTTGATTACGAGTCCAACAATTCTCAGGCTCAGCATGTTGCGGAGAACATTCTTGAACAGTTGGATGATGACGATAACTATGAAGATGTTGAACTGACGGAGACAAATGGTGAAGGCAAGAGTTCTGTTGAGCGAACAGAAGAAAGAAAGTTGCAGGGAGAGGAGGGAGTAGACTCTACACCTGTGAATAATCACTCCGTGAAGCCATTGCACGAGGATGGGAAGGATAAAAAAAGTGAAAATTATGAGGGATGCATTGATACGAGAGAAATGGGCATTACCAAACATGAAAATATGCTGCCTCATAGCGAAGAGAATCCACCAAATTTTGCTTATAGAGCAAATGATGAATCTATAGAAAGAACAAGCAATAAAGGTGGCTGTAATAATGTAAACCGACGAGAAGGAACTGCACGTGGAAAGGTATTTACTGCAAATGGTGGCGCAAGTAATCAAGGAAATTGGAGAGGTCAGCAAAGCAGGCCCATAATGCAGTATGCTGGTCCCAACAGATCATCACACAAAAAGATGAAACCTAATAACATTGTACCGGCGACATCAGTTGCTGAAGGGGAAAGATTTTCTAATAATGTGTACAGGCGAGGTAAACCACATTCTTGGAGGCATAGGTAATCGTTCTTTCCCTTCGGTTTCTGGTGTCTATGCTAATGAACAAAGTAAAATTTATAACATATATTGTTCTTTCTTCCTCTTCATTTCAGTGCAAAAAACCACAATGAGCAGTTTCATAAACATGATGCTGAGAACAGCTTACAACAATTTGGAAGACAGAGATCTGATTGCACTTGGGTTAGAAGGGATCCTGACCGGTTAGACTCATTGCACTAGTCAAAACATTGAGCATGTATAGATATCTCGTAAAACAAGATATTGATTATTATTTGCTCTTCAATTTCTCAGGATTAAAACGGCACACCAACATGATTATGATGTTACATCTGATTACCCTATAGCGGGAACTGGCGATCGGCCAGTGAAAAAGTGGTTCCAAGATGAAAGTGTACATGTACCTCATCCTCCGCCTCATGGTCGTGAATTTCAGAATGCCAGCCGTCCTATGAGGCATATTGGTCCTCGTAGACAGTATATTGAAAGAGAGGTTCCTCATTTCAGGATACAACATGATTACAAAGAAAAGTTTGTGTCAGAATTGCAAGATGAGACGACAGATTGTTCGTTACCATATGCACAACAACACTTTGGTCTCAAGTGTGGTCCTATGCATGTATCCCCATCTCGCTTGAATTCTACTCGAAGGCCTTCAGGACAATCTCCAGATCAATGGTCCCTGCGGGGAAAAGCCCCAGAGTTACGTAATGGACACCCAGAACTAATCAACCAAAAATTAATACGGGGCACAAGGAAATTGCCTCTCCGACCAGGGCTTCAACATCCTCATTTTCCACAGGGGACGATGAGAAGGAAAGAGGCCACAGTTCATGATGAGGGAGTTGACAGGCCTATAAGCGGCCAACCTCCAAGGGTTGTTAGTAGTTCGCGGAAGGACAGGGACCAAAATTGCGATAGCAACCCACAACAAATTCAAGGAGGATTTCGGCCTTTGCAGAATGATGAGTACAATGATCATGTAGCGGATGCTGAATTTGAAAACGATAGGTGCGAAGAGAGACATGACACAACTCGACGACCCTTTCAGCAGCAACATTATGGTGGCCAGCAGGGTCCCCCTTTTGTTGTCAAGAACAATCATCTGAGGCCTAATATGTATCATTTTAAGAAGGGAAGAAATGACATTGGCTATAATGGCGCCCCAGTAAAGAGAAGATACTGAGTTATGTTATGTTCTCTTCGACGAAAATGCAGAATTTTGTGCTCCTGGGCTCAGATTGTCGGCAATCAAGTTCAAGCGGGTATGTACTGCTGACGCTTCGTTGCTGTCTTTTGAAGGCTAACAAGTATCGGTTACTTGTATAGTTGATGCTGTCTTTTGAAGGCTACAAGTATCGGTTACTTGTATAGTTGAAGGCTGATGGTACGTTTCATATAACCTGAGAAAATATATAGATTTGATGGTTATTGTGGTAAAAAAAAAGAGCATGTGTTGGTGTAATTGTTGGAAATTTGCATCATCTACATTTGTCTGTCCCCTCTTTAGCATTCCATTACTGCACTCCTACTTTGTACATAGGTAGTTTAATGTTGTGGTACTATTGTACCATCTCAAATCATTATTATTTTTTCACTTTATCTACCGTCTCTCTCTTTGCCTATAATACACTATGAGAATCAAGAACTCCAAGCCCCACATTGTTCTCTCTATTAATAGTTGATTAGAAACCTTGCTCCAAAGCTAACTAGAATTATAAAATGAATAAGAGTTGGATTTTGATCTTGGCTAGCTGGACTACGTTAAGTTTGTGTGTTTTGTTCTCGTTATGTTCATACGATTTTGTGCTTCGGTTTCGTAAGGTGAACTTTTTGTTATTTGTTGTGGTAAGGTTAACTCTCCGATTCTGTGGTTACAAGATTTAGATCATCCAAAATAATTAGATACTTTTGAGTTGTGGCTTTGAACTACATTGAATGATTCCCCAAAGTATCCTGTGGATAATCCAGAATGATGCAATTCTATTATTCTAACAATTACCATGTTGATGCATAGCCATTAGCCATTAGCCACGCCACCATCTTATATAACACACAGCAATGCATTTTTTTTTTTGACCTTTAAACCTTCAAATAAGTAGTCTTGATCTCATGATTAATTGTCTATCCTCTCCAACGGAAGCCAGTCGACTAGGAACAGGATGGCGTGATCTCAATGTTCTACTAGGTACCGTTGCCCTTGGGGCAAATGACTTACTCTTCGAGCCACAAAAGATTGCTCTAGTACTACAAAAGAGTCCACTTTTGTTCATCTATCAAAACTTGTGTGGATGTTCACGATTCCATTCGAAAGTTGTCACATGTAAAACTAAAATCATTGTAGTTTTTACTTCGGGCGAAATGGTGAACATCCACACAAATTTTGATCACTAGTTTTACACGTGGTAACTCTCGAGTAGAATGATGATTATCTGTAGAGAATAATTGTTGTGTATTTTATTGATTGGTTACTCCACTATTTATAGGGAGTCTAGCTCCTCTTCATACTACATTTTCCAATGTGGGACTAAAGTCCCTTATTAGTTCTCAACACTCCCCCTCAAGATAGGCGATAGATATTAATCATTCCCATCTTGTTACATAGCTTCGACAGACTTAATGAACTAAGACCCTTAGTCAGACAGTCTGCCACTTGTTCTTCTGAGCGAACATGATCAATCTTCAGTATCCCTTGTTCCAGCTTCTCTTTGATGAAGAATCGATCGATCTCGATGTGCTTCGTTCTGTCGTGCTGAACTGGATTGTTAGCAATACTTATTGCAGCTTGACTATCGCTCAGAAGACGTAACGGTGCTCCCTTGTCCAGCTTCAACTCTGTCAGCAACGCTTTCACCCACAGCAACTCCGACACTCCCAAAGTCATTGCTCTGTATTCTGCTTCAGCTGTAGACCGTGCTACCACTGACTGTTTCTTGCTTCTCCATGAGACCAAGTTTCCTCCTACAAAGATACAATATTCCGTGGTAGACCTTCTATCGTCTATACAGCTCGTCCAGTCTGCATCGCAGTATCCCTCAACTTCTATACTTCTATTCTTCTTGAACCATAGCCCTTTCCCCCGGCGACCCTTTCAGATATCTCAAGATCTGAAACACTGCATCCATATGACCCGTTCTCGGATCATGCATGTAGCGACTTACTACACTTACCGCAAATGAGATATCATGGCGAGTGTGTCCCAGATAAATCAATCTCCCTACAAGTCGTTGATATCTTTCACGATCAACTGACTCTCCTGCATCTGCTCCCAACTTGCACTTTTGGTCAATTGGAGTGACTGCTGCTTTGTATCCCAGCATCCCTGTCTTCTTCAGCAGATCTAGTGCGTATTTTCTCTGTGAGAGAACAATTCCTTGTTCGTCTTCACACACCTCGATACCTAAAAAGTACCTCATTGCTCCTAAATCCTTCACCTCAAACTCCTTCGCGAGTTTTGACTTCAGCTTAGCGATCTCGACTTCATCATTACCTGTGATTACTATATCATCCACGTATACAGTAAGTATAGTGATGTGGTCTCTTGCATGCTGAAGAAAGATCGTATGATCTGCATTTGCTTGATGGTATCCCATGCCTGTAACAGCCTTTCTGAATCTGTCAAACCAGGCTCGAGAAGATTGCTTGAGTCCATATAGCGACTTCTTTAGTTTGCACACTTTTCTATGCGACGTCCCTCCGTCTGATTCTGTAGCGTAGCACCCTGGCGGAAGTTCCATGTACACTTCTTCTTGTAGGTCCCCATGGAGAAAGGTATTCTTTACATCTAACTGGTATAGCTTTTACCCATAGTTTGCTGCAATGGAGACCAGAGTTCTTACGGTGCTCATTTTCGCTACTGGAGCAAACGTCTCATCATAGTCGATGCCATATGATTGTGTGTATCCTTTTGCAACCAATCTCGCCTTGTATCGTTCCACCTTTCCTTCTGACGTCTCCTTTACTGTGTACACCCATTTGCATCCCACAGTTTTCTCCCCTTTGGGTAATGGAACCAGCTCCTACGTCTTATTTTTCTCCAGTGCCCCAAGTTCTTCCATCATTACAGCTTTCCACCTTGGATCTTTCTTTGCTTCCTGCCAACACTTGGGCAACGAAGTAGAGTCTAATGATGCAATGAAGGCTCGATAATTTGAAGAAATGTTAGAATAAGACAGGTAGTTGGCAATATCATGTTCATAATCATCAAAACGACTAGGAGCCTTACCCGCATTGATGCGAGAAGATCTCCTTAAGGGAGCAATAGGTGGTGGAGAGATCATACCATCAGAGTCAGAGAGATCCGCATCAGAATCAGATTGATTCAGTGCG
Source organism: Iris pallida (assembly GCA_029216955.1). Taxonomy (NCBI): domain Eukaryota; kingdom Viridiplantae; phylum Streptophyta; class Magnoliopsida; order Asparagales; family Iridaceae; genus Iris; species Iris pallida. The sequence goes on from JANAVB010025798.1 coordinate 4,378,938, forward strand.
GGGGCAATATCTTCAAGAGTTGGAGCAGGAGTAGACGAGGGACTTGGTACAGTAGGCACAGGGCACGGTACAGGCATAGTACTGGACTTCTGCTGTCTCCTTCTGTAGACTTGGAGCTCCTTTTCCATTGTCTGCTGCTCCCCCTGTTTAACATATGTATTTTCTTCATCTTTGTATCGGAGTCACTGCTTTCTTCCCCTTTCGTCCAGTTTTCTACGACCGGGCATGGGACCGATCCGACTACCACAGATGGGCTTAATTTCTCCCCCTCACATCTAACACCCTCTATGTTAGGTGTGTCACCAAATGCCGAACCGTCATCCGAACCCTAATATGGTTCAAGTTCTCTGAATGTAACGTCCATGCTTACAAACATTTTTTGCTCAACTGGGCTCCAACATGTGTATCCCTTCTGAGTTGTCGTGTACCCGACAAAGACATATTTAACCGCTCTAGGATCCAGTTTGCCAACTCCTGGCCTATTATCTTGGACAAAACATACACACCCAAATACTTTCGGTGGAACAATGTACGTGGTTGCACCAGTAAGCATCTCCAGCGGTGTCTTCCAGTCCAATACCTGAGATGGTATTCGGTTGATGAGATAAGATACCGTTAACACCGCCTGCCCCCATAAGTGTTTTGGAACATTCATAGCCAGCATCATCGTCCGTGCGACCTCCAGCAGGTGTCTGTTCTTCCGTTCGGCCACACCATTTTGTGCCGGTGTATAGGCACAAGAAGTTTGGTGTAGTATGTCATGAGTGGATAAATACTCAGCAACCTTCCTATTTGTATACTCCGTTCCATTGTCAGACCGTAAGCACTTAATTTTAGTACCATATTGAGTTTCTACCCGGCGATGAAAGTCTCGAAACGCCTCAAAGACGTCACTTTCATTCTTCATAAGGTACACCCATGTCACGCGAGTATAACAATCAATAAAAGTGACGAACCATCGAAAACCGTTAATACCGGTTGTAGGACAATGGTCCCATACGTCTGAATGTATCATATCAAAAGCAGCCGAACTCCTACTACCTGAACTCACATACGTGCTTCTGGTATGTTTACCCAACTCACAAGCATGACAAAATAATTTCTCTTTATTAGCCCTTTGGTATAAGGACGGATACATTCGACTAATAATTTTAAAAGAAGAATGACCGATACGCCGGTGGTAGAGTAGGAAGTCATCTTCGATACTGCGCCGTGAATCTTCTGGTGGTGTGTCTGCTATCAGAGATGCCAAAGCTTTGTCCAGTCCAGTCCTGTCTAAGTACCACAGTCCCTTATGCCATGTGCCAGTCCCTAGTCGTCGTCCTGTCCCCTTCTCCTGAAAAGTCACCGTAGGAATGTCAAAGGAAACAGTACAGTTAAGATCAAGGATAATGGCACTAATAGAAAGAAGATTGACAGGAAAAGACGAAGCATGTAAGACATTGGTGAGAGTGAGAGAAGGGGTGCATGCGACAATGCCTTTACCCATGACAGGGCTGGAGTTACCATTAGCAGTCTGAATGCTCTCCGGCTTCGGTAAGTGAGTATAGTCCTGGAACTCACCGCGGGATCCCGTGACATAGCGAGATGCCCCAGAGTCCATAATCCAACCGGGTTGGTGGACAGCTGCTGCAAGAGCACGTGCAGGTATACCTGTGCCGTTTTGGACAAAGCAAGTGATGTGGACCCCGAGGTAGATGACGTCCCATTACTGTCGTTCGAACCCAGCTTCGTGCCGCGTAACTTCGCGAGGAACTCCTCAAGAGGGGTTAACTCAGCCAGGTGATGGTCGCCCCCTTCCTCCGCCAGATTAGCTTTGTATCCTCCAGAATAATTTCCCCGTCGACCAGCATAACCGCCTCTACTACCACGACGTCCTCCGCGGCCTCGTCCACGATCACTCGACTGACTATGCAGGGGTTTGGGACAAAATCTGATGTAATGCCCCGAGTCACCACAGTTGTGGCAAGCACCGGCCACAGAGGGAGGCTGATTGAAGGCGGCAAGGGCAGACTTGTCAACAGTGGCTTGCTCCTCCTGGAAAGAGCCCTTGTTGGGCATCAACTTCAAGCGAGCCTCTTCTTGTGCCATGGCAGCTATGGCTTCTTCTAAGGTGGGAAGCATGGGCTGTGCCAGGAGTGCATTCCTTCTATTCTCAAATACAGGGTTAAGACCCTTCAAGAACTTCATCATCCGTTGACGCGAAATATAATCCAAGAACTTTTGGAAATGTTTCGCAAATGCGGGTTCGACTTGGGCATCTTCCATCCCAAGAGGATCATAGTAATCCAGATCAGACCAGAACTTCTTCAACAGTGCTGCATACGCAGAGATGGTGCGGTCGTCCTGGGCCACCCTATCAAGTTCATCCTGCAGTTGGAAGACCCGCATAGGATTTTCCGAGCCGGAGTACATATCCTTCAAGGTCAGCCATATATCAGCAGCAGCCTCCATCGCTTCTACATTGCCCGACACCTGGTCAGTCAAGGAGGCGGTCAACCATCCAGCCACAACATTGTTGACAATTTTCCAAACAGCAAACTCCTTTGGGGAGGGATCATCTGGCGCCTTGGTTTGGCCATTGACGTAGCCAACCAAGCCACGTCCCTTCAGCGTCCGCATGGCCTGCCGTGACCATTTCAAGTAATTGGACGTGCCTTCCAACTTCGTCTCCAACTTGTCCAGCTTCCCCATTTTGTAGGGTGACGGATCCACATCAGTATGGATCACACGTGGGGTCGTCTCGGTTAATCTCTTTGATAAAATATCATCAACCAAGGCCTTCATCTCATCTGCTGTCAGTTTACCACTGATTGAATCCATGGCGTCTTCAACGGTGATTCGTCGTCATCGTCTACGTCGGCTTCGTCTTTGTCGTCGTCTTCGTCGGCGTCGTCGTCATCGTCATCGTCGTCGTCTGTATGTAAAGTCTTCAACGGAGACCTTACGACTGCGCGTTCAACGTGGCCAACACCGGCGCGCGCATGTAGATCCTAATTTGCAGATCGAGAACGGAAAACAAATAAAGCATTTGTAATTCCGGAGGACGTAATCTAGGAACAGAAGGTGCAAATAAAGCATTTGACAGCCATCCGTCGTCGAAAAATCACCCACATAATCTCTCTCAAAATTATGGTTTTTTTTCGAAAAGAAAAAAAAGGAGGGGGGGTGTCAGGGGGGGTAGGGTGTCGGGGGGGGGGGGGGGGGGGGGACAGGGCGTCGGGGGGGGGGGGGGGGGGGGGGGGGGAGGGGGGGACTGTCGGGGGGGGGGGGGGGGGGGGGCAGGGGGGGGACTGCCGGTGGGGGAAGGGAGGGTACTGCCGGTGGGGGGAAAGGGGGGGGGGGAGGATTTTTTTTTTTTTTGGTTATGGCTCTGATACCATGTAGAGAATAATTGTTGTGTATTTTATTGATTGGTTACTCCACTATTTATAGGGAGTCTAGCTCCTCTTCATACTACATTTTCCAATGTGGGACTAAAGTCCCTTATTAGTTCTCAACATTATCCATACAAGTTTTGGTCCGAAACTTTTAACGCTATCATCGAATGAGTTCATTTTTGTTCACCCAACAAAACTAGGATGGATGTTTATGCCATCTATGAACTCCATCGTGGTCTAAGGTTTGGATAGCTTTTATTTTGCGATTTCCGACGTAATGTACGAAACTTTGTACACGCTATAATGCATATCATTTGGGACTGCCGGGGGGGGAAGGGAGGGTACTGCCGGTGGGGAAAGGGGGGGGGGGGGGGGGGGGGGGGGGAGGATTTTTTTTTTTTGGTTATGGCTCTGATACCATGTAGAGAATAATTGTTGTGTATTTTATTGATTGGTTACTCCACTATTTATAGGGAGTCTAGCTCCTCTTCATACTACATTTTCCAATGTGGGACTAAAGTCCCTTATTAGTTCTCAACATTATCCATACAAGTTTTGGTCCGAAACTTTTAACGCTATCATCGAATGAGTTCATTTTTGTTCACCCAACAAAACTAGGATGGATGTTTATGCCATCTATGAACTCCATCGTGGTCTAAGGTTTGGATAGCTTTTATTTTGCGATTTCCGACGTAATGTACGAAACTTTGTACAAGCTATAATGCATATCATTTGGGTCCATTGTATCCAATATTAAACACGTATCCACACTTCCTCTACGGTTTGGGTAGTTTGTATGTTGGTTGATAATGGTGCTTATTTGGTTGGCTGTTAATAATAATAATAATAATAATATATTGAAGTTTCAATAAAAAGGAAAGTGACTCTTCGACACTTGTTCCTGATTGGATGATTGGAGGTTGGTAATGTTGGTTCCCAGTACTGGTAGAGAGAGGGCTCTCGAAAGTCACCGGTCATCTAACTTCCAACTGTTTCCTGTATCTAATTAAAATTGTATGTTGATCACGTGTGTGTGAAAATAAGGATGTTGAGATATGACACGATGAGTCCCATCAGATAAACTTATTAAATTGGATTATGGTCGAAGATATTCGGATTTGGTTTTGTGTTCGGGTTAAAATATTTAAATTCGATCAATTATGGACTCGGATTCATATATCGGATTGTCCAAAAAATTTAAAATCCGACATATATATAATATAATTTATTTATTTATTTATATATACCTTATTTCATACTTTTTAATAAAAAGTGCAAATCATAAATTTCTTCACCCAAGATCTTCTTACATTAAATCACATTTTAGTTTATATTTTATAATAATTGAGACGTAATTGATATTTAATTATGTGTTTAATATTAATTTTTTTAAAAATTATTTCAAATATGATCATATTAGAGCCCCATAATGGACTCGACCCAACCCGAAAAAATTGGATATTTTTTATTCCTTCGGTCTTGGTCTTAGACTTTATACGTTGAACTCGAGGTCGAGTTGGACTTGGGCTTGAACTAGGCTTATGATTCACCGGGTTGGACCCAAACAGAGCTCAAAGTCGACCCCAACCCGCCCGAGTTGAACCCCACTAATGACACCCCTCCCTTTCTCATTAGGTAGGTAATTTTTTTGTTGGGATAGGAAAATCGAAACTTTTTTGTATGATATTTACTAAAGGCACAATACCTTTTTTTTTATTACTAATATCATAAACTAACATAAATTTAGTTGGGGGCATTACCACTCTCTCTCCTTCTTTAACATAACTTTTTTTTTTTTCTCTTCGTACATTTTCTCCCCTCTTTCTCTTCATTTTTTTTCTTACTTGTTTTTTCCAATCCTAATTGGTGAAACACACACCAAACATTCTTAAATAATTTTCAATTGGACTTTTTTCTGAAGTTTTGAACACAAATTTAGAAGTTTCATATTTTAGACATAGTTTCGTTGGAAAAGTTATGTTGTACCCTATTAAATTTTTTCTTAAAATATTTTGGGTATACAAATATTACCATCATTTTATAAATTTTATAACACACCATAGTAAATAAAGTTGTGCATGTACTAAAATCCTTTTTTATAGGTGTCCGACCTGTCAATTTTCTACAGAAATTATATATCTTAGAATTTCCTCATAAAATTTGTTTTCTCCCAAAATCGAACCCGTTCCCATTCCCGTTCAAATTAGAGACTTATTGTAAACTTGAAAGTTTTGGCACACACTTAAATCAAATTGGACATCAAGAGCCAAATTGAGACACAGCACTTGGACTTGAAGACCCATTTTTTATAACCTACAAAATGAGACAAGCATCCATCTTATATTGATTATTTAATATATAAGGTCAACTTCTTTGGAAAAGAAAAAGAAAAATCTATATAGGTAGTCTTCAAATCAAATTGGTGTTTTCCTTCTATCAATTCCCAATCTTCTTTAGTAGTTGAGCGAGCTAGAATAGCAACTTGAGGTCGCCCAATTAATGACAATGTGACTGTCCAATAAATTGGTGCGACTTCTTTAGCAAGAGAAAGCATGCATAAGCTCTTTTTAAGTGCTTTAGTGGCTTCCACAGGATTCCACAATACTCAATTAATGAACACGATCCCCTACTTTTCACCAATATTCTTTTGCTTTATTAAAAAAAAAAAAATCCTAAAAACATTCGCATCTAACATGCATGAGGATTTAGGTTTCGAAATTGTCCAATGTTAGAATTTGAATTTCGAAACCACTGTTCACGTAGACTAATGAATGTTGATTTTGAAACTCAAATTTTAATATTGGACAATTTTGAGATCCAAACTTTAATACTCATATTACGTGAGACCTAATACTAAATAACCCATAAAAATATTACAAAATAGCGACCGATCGATTTAGCGACCGACAAAAGTTTACTCACTAAATTAGTGACAAAACAGCGATTGAGTTTCAATGATTTGATAGTTCATTTGATGCTGCTTTCATTGAAATATGGGTCACGAGAACATATATAGGTGCTTTCATGGTGTTGAATCCTGATAGTCTATTAGTAGCAGTAGATGTTAACATGAAGATGAATTGATTAGCAGAAAGTTGTATGAAAAATATTGAAGTTCTCCTCAATTATGTAAGAGACACAAAATTTAGAGAGTTTAAAAAAGGGAAAATTTATGAAATGTCCAAAAAACAAAAAAAAATTATGAAAAATCCACCGTACAGTAACATTGCATCGCGTGCCCAGAATTAGCAAAAAATATAGGCTTAAATGTACTTTGATACCCTCAACTATTCCGGTTTTTCAACTTCATACCATAAACTATTTTACTCAACAACTTAATACCTCAACTATTATTTTTTTCAACTTCATACCTAAAATTTTAAAATTTCCGAAAATGTCCTTATCCATTTCCCTCTCCCCTTCTCCCTCCCCCCCCCGGTCCCCCGCTCCGGCCACCCCCTCCTCCCGCACAGCCCCAGCCCCCTCCCTCCCGCCCCTCGTCCCCCTCTTGCCACCCCCCCTTCCGCTTCCGGCCACCCCCCCTTCCGCTTCCGGCCGCCCCCCCCCCCTCCCGCTTCCGTCCACCCTCCGCCAGCGCCCCCCTCCTCCCACGCTGTCGTGCCCTAGGGGGGAGGGGGGGGGGGGGGGAGACGGCCGGCAGCGGAAGGGGGGGGGGGAGACGGCCGGAAGCGGGAGGGGGGGGGGGGGGAGACGGCCGGAAGCGGGAGGGGGGAGGGGGGTGGCCGGAAGCGGGAAGGGGGGGTGGGGGGTAGAGGGGGGTAATTTTAAGTTTGACCAAAGGTATTTTCGTCCAAATTTTTTTTTTTGGGTATCAACTTGTTACAAAAAAAGTTTAGGGTATCAAGTTGAAAAACAGAAATAGTTGAGGGTATCAAAGTGCAATTAAGCCAAAAATATATAAATGGGATTCCGAATGACCTTTTTGTCATTCCTTCTAATTTATTGAAAACACCCACGAAACTACTCTTAAAAAAACGTTTCGATACTTCATCTTCTTCCATACGCTGCTCACTTTCGAATATCTAGGTTTTCTTCTCAAAAATCTTCAAACCTTACTTCAAAAACTCGTCGAAAAATTTCGAAAAGGTCGACAAACGGTAAAACTGTTAAAACAGGAGGTTCAAACATCATTTTTTTACGATTATAAAATTTCGGAAGGCCGACTAACGAAGAAGCTGTTAATCTCCGGCTCCTCGGAAATACGCTCATTTTGCGACAAATCGGACCTCATTTCGACCTCTCAGTCAAAAGTTATGGCCCTTCAAAGTTTCAACTGGCCATAAAATGCAGGAGAATGATCATTCTCCATGGTAATATCATAGAGAATGACCATTCTCCATGCTAAAACCACGGAGAATGGTCATTCTCCTTGTTAAATTGACAAAGAATAGTCATTCTCCGTGTTAGAATGACAGAGAATGGTCATTCTCCGTGCAAAAACTACGGAGAATGGCCATTCTCCTTGTTAAATTGACCAAGAATAGCCATTCTCCGTATTAAAATGACGGAGAATGGCCATTCTCCGTCAATTTAACAAGGAGAATGTCCATTCTCAGTCATTTTTATCACGGAGCCATTCTCCGTCATTTTGACACGGAGAATGACCATTCTCCGTCATTTTGACATGGATAAGGCCATTCTCCGTGGTTTAGCAAGGAGAATTGTCATTCTCCATGATTTTAACACGAAAAATGATGGAGAACTGTCACGACCCGCACCCCGATTTTTGACGCGAGCTCGTGAGCAAGCCAGCTACGTATCGAGCGGACTCCAGCCCGACTCGAGTACGTATAAGCTGTCAAGGTCAAGGGTAAAACTGTATCTCAATCCACATGAATCATATAAACAAGAATGAACAAGTATGGGTCATAGTCTGCAGCCCATTAGCATATTGTTCGATTAGACTCCAAAAATGATATGAGTCTATAAATAAACAGAGTATAACATGGTATGGGATATAAAGCACGAGAGGATAATAAAGAAATATCACAAGCAAATACCTGTATCATGCATCGTAATCCTCTACCATCCTGTTCTGCTAACTAACTCCATGTAGTCGCTAAACCTGAAGAGATCATCAGGTCCTCAGAGGACTAGCAAGATACATAAAATATGCCTATCTACAGTTTAATCAGGCAATAATATATACAGGGTATAAACAGGAACTAGACAGGAAACTGACATATGGCTACTGACAGGTAACTATGAACACGGATACGGGATCAAGTATGCATAAATGAACTGCTGGTAGATCAATGGATACCAACCCTCGCCCCGAATGTGAACTCGCAAGTCAGTTTCAAGACAAGTCACCCTCGTCCCGATTGTGGACTCGCAGGTGCAAAGGCAACCCTCGCCCCGTGTGTGGACTCACAGGTTGTGGAAAAGACAAGAAATAGCAGTTCACTCACATATACTTGCAGACACGACTCAGTCAAGACACAGGTGAAGACACGACACGATCCAATCACGATACACGAGAGAACCAATCCAATATGAACTAACAAGGCTAACCATGTACAAGGACTATAGCTATACTAGCATGTACGATATACAAATCACAAGTAATAACCAACTGTAAAACTATATACTAATAAAAATATGCATGTAAATAAACTGTAGAGGGAGGCAAGGTATACTTGCCTAGAGGTTGCACGGAGAACCAACAATGTATCGCCAATCAACAAGTCAGAAAATCCAAGTCATCACAACTGTCCCCGAAAGCTGAAATAAATATTACCAATGTTCTCAGAATAGTCAAATTAGCTAGGATTGCCTGTCCTTAAGTCCAATTCTGGACACAGGGGTAAAACGGTAATTTCGGGCAAAAACGGTGTCCGCCGTTGGACCCGCTTTGCACCGAAAAGCGTGCCAGAGTCAATGGTCTCTAAAGTCATCAAACTACATGCCTACGGATCCAATTTTTTGGTACGAACCCAACCGTATGTCCAAAGTTGGATTCCGGCGGGCCGTGCACAAAATCGCCCGTTGAATCGGACCGTGGGGCCCGCGAATGGCGTTCCGATTCGACTGTCTCAGAATTGGACCAAACTTGGCATACAGGACCAGAAAAATGATACGGTCCTGTTGGCGCAAGTTTTGTCTCGATCTGACGAGCGTGCACGAAGTAATTGGAAAATTTGCATAGAGGCCGATACGGTGAATTTCGACGGATACGCATCAAATTCGTCGCGCACACGCGACCAATTTGAATTCCGCCAAAGCCCACACGACCACGAAACCATTATGCAGGTTTCGATGCTTACGGTGCGCGACCACGTCGCCCGGTTTGACGGGACGCACGTCGTATCGAACAATTTCTAATTTTCTAAACTGTTTTATTGCAGGTTTTTCTCGATTTTCAATTCGATTTAACTAGATGTACATTAGATATAATCATAATCTAAAAAATAGAGTTTGAAGATGTATAGGTTATCTTCAAATCTATTTAGATGGATTTCTAAATTAATCAATGGATTGGTGATTAACTGGCTTCCAAAACAGGGTTTTGACCATTGAGGACTGTCACAGAGTCTCATGATTTTTTCCCGATTACGACTAAATTTCTCCTTGCAACCAGATTGGTCCAACTCGAAGTAGTTTGCAGGTATCCTAGTTGGTTAGGTTGTCTTCCAATCTATGAAGCTAGTTTAGGAATTTGCGACGGAAAGGGGAAGGAATCGAACCTGAAAGATGGGTCGACGGGCTACTGCTGTCGCGTGATTGCTGTGCGCAAATTTCGGCTGTAGACGGCCTGCTCCGGCCGGCCGGCGTTGCCCTCGGTGGCGCGCACGCGAGGCACGCCCAGGTTGCGCGCGCGGGGCTGGGGTGGCGCGCGGCGTGGTTGAGAGTTTAGGGTTTATCGAACTCCTCGTCTATTTATACAGCCGCGCGTGCGTGGAGTTCTGATTTCTCGGTTTGGGAAGCTGGGCCCTGTGCTCGGGCTCGAGCACAAGTTTGCCCTAGGCTGAGCAAACTCACATGGTCTGTGGGTTTCGTTCTGTTTTTCTCTGGTTCTCATCCTATACATATACGTACATGCTGTTCTTTCCCGATCGAGCCGAGGGGGTCGGCCTGTGGGCTGAAAGCTGGGTTCGGGTTGTATGTAGACTGCTGTTCCCTATCTATTTTATACGGTTATAGCTATCACAGTTGCTATCCTACAGTGGGTTGGTTGAGGAAGTTTGGGCTGGGCCTTAGGGGCTGGTTTGCATCTTCTATTTTATTACTAATATATATATATATATATATATATATATATATATATATATATATATATATATATATATATACGTATTCATATGTATATATACACATATACACACATTTATATAATCTATTTATATATACATTAAATACACACATATAATATATTTATATATATACTCGTATTTACACACGTATAATATTTATATACATATATGTATACCTGCACATATATACAATATTTATATATATATATACACTCATACACATTAATACATATTTATATATACATACAAATACATATGATATAATATAATATATTTATGTATACATACAAATATACACGTACTTCGTATATATTTATATACACATACCCATATACATTATATTTATTTGACAATAAAATAATATAACCAATAAAATAATAATATTAAATAACAATCATAATAATAATAATAATAATAATAATAATAATAATAATAATAACGAAATTTATTAAACCAATAATGGTGTAAATACCATTTTGCACCGTCTAATAATCCCAAAAAATGTACAAGGCCTATCTTATACAAATATTATTGAATATCAACTAATAACAATATTTATAATATTTAAATAAGAATACTTAGAAATATTCACTATATCACTAAAATGGAATACGACACGATCATACCAAAATACATCAACACGAATGTCTTTGGATGTATCGCATGACTACATGGGCTTGGGCTCGGGTCCGGCTTGACTAGTTCGGTACGACCGGGTCACCTAGACGTCAAATAATATTAATAATAAATAAATTAAACTATTTATAATGGTCATGCTATAGCTTGGCCTGGTTTTCCTAGTTAGGACACACCGATGGCTTGGCACTCCCCTACTATGGCTAAACACTAGTCAAAACACGCTACTGCACTACCCGTGCCATGATTCCTAGTCGTCTTGTACTCCAAAACTCTACTATGGCTAAAGGCATCTACCGTAATCTAAAAATCACCATTTAAATTAAATACATAAATAAATATTTCAAAAAAAAATTTCGGGAAGGGAAGCTACAAGAACAGTCGACAGAAACCTAAAACCTATTTTTTTGACACGGAGCCATTTTCCGTCATTTTAACATGGATAATGGTCATTCTCGGTCATTTTGACATGGATAAGGTCATTCTCCGTAGTTTTAGCACGGAGAATGGTCATTCTCCGTAATTTTAACACGAAGAATGATGGAGAACAGTCAACAGAAACCTAAAACCTATTTTTTTGTTTTTTTGTGAAAAAAAATTTGTCAGGAACAAAAATTCAAGAGTTTTTGTTCTTCTTTCAAAACGATGCTAACTCTTATGGAAAAGAAGAACACTACTAAAATATCATCTAATAGCGACGTAATTTAGCGACGGCAAGAAATAACGTCGCTAGTTATGAAATATAGCGACAGCTTTATATACACGTCGCAAAACGTCGCTGCCTAGCGACGTTCCGCGACAGAAGTTTACTACGTCGCTGAATAGCGACGTTCAGCGACATATTATTAGCATATGTTGCCAATTTTACGACGTTTAACGACTGCAACACTTGACGTCGCTAATGTTTTCTACTTAGGGCACACCGTTTCCTTCTTTCCCCCTCAATCTCGCTCGAAAATTCTAATTTTCCTCCCCCCGGCGACTCCCTCCCCCTCTGTCAGTGTCCTCCCACCCCCGGCGACCCCCTCTCCCCCGGCGACTTCCTGTAAAACCCCTAAATTTCTACTATTTTTTTATTATTAAATTTGGACCGATTTAAAATTTTGTATTGTACGTCGCGTAGTCGTATTGTACGTCGCGCACGACGTCTTATTTTTCATAATTGCTCGACGAGTGCGAATATGTGCGAGCGTACATATTTTGAGAAAAAAAACATTTTTTCTTATTTTTATAGTTTCAAAATAATATATGTAATATTTAATTTAGCTATCAAAATTTCCTAAATTTATGATTTTATTTATGAAAGGCCTTTTATTTGGAATAAATAATATTTTTCGTGCATACATATATTTCATAAATATTTGCTAGTTTAATTTAAATAAAAATATAATTTTCAAGATTTATTAATATTAATATTTTATTATTCAAAAAGATATTTAAAAATATTTATTATTTTCGAAATTATTATTATTGGTATTTTGAAAAATATATTTGGAAGTTATTGTGGCCATTTAAATCTTGATTTAATTTTTGGATTTATTTAAATAGTTAAATATTTGAAGTTTGATTTATCCCAATTGATTTAATCCAAAAGAATTTAATTAGATTTAAATGGATTTGAATTGGATTTGGATTTAGATTTGATTGATTTTAAATTTGTAGCAAATTGCTAGTCCTATCCAAATGGAAATTCCCACATCCTATAAATAGGCAGGTACTCCTCCATAAATTTCTATTCTCCACAATTTTCTCTACCACAAACGTGCGTGCACCGTGTCAGTGTCCATATCTTATTCCACTATTACATATACAAATATCAATCTTTGTCCGACAATCCCGGACTCAACTCCTCATCCCTACCGTATCGGACACTCCCCGACACGACATCCTAAACTAAATATCAGCAGCTCCTCCCGTCTCTTTCCCCGTCGCCAGCAAATCTTCAGCACCGTCACCCCGGCCTCATCCAAACCCAATCACCAGCCACACCCGTCTCAACCAAACCACCTACTACCAACGGCCAACCACCGACACCACCCCCGTATCCTCGGCCACCAGCCATCTCGACCACCATCTTCATATTCACCACCACCGCCAGAACCATCCAAACCCCACGATCGACCTCTCCAGACCCGTACCCCCGCCTCAACTCGATGCCACGACCTCCCCAACCAGCTCCGCCGACCAAATTCCGGCCAACTCCGGCCAACTCCCAGCCTTGCCACAACCAACACCGCCACCGACATAAAAATCACCGCCACCACCACCGCACAAAATCATCCACCGTCGCGGCGACCCCCGCCAACGCCGCCGCGACCACAGACTCCACCAAGAGAAAAGAAAAAGAAATTAAAACCACCACCACCACTACTAACCTTCGCCTCGGCATGCCCTCCGATTTTCCGTCGGAGCAGCGGTCGCCCGTCGACGAGCCGGGCTAAGCCGCCCCTGCTTACTCTCTCCCTCTCCTCCCACGATCGCCGCGACGAACCGCTTCAAACTCTCCGTTCCTCCATCAGCCACCGCTCCGCCTCACTCCCCTTCTTCCGCCGATCGAACACCGCAACTCCCACCGCTGGCCGCACGACCCCACGTCAGCCGACCGACCTCTGCGCTCAGTCTCCCGACCACCCTCGCATCCGCCGCCACCGGCTAGGTAGCGCCGCCCCTCTTCCCAGACGGAACCCCCGAGCTTCCTCCCTCCGCCGTTCCCTTCTCCTGTCCCTTTTCCCTTCCTCGCCATTGGCCAGAGCCACACGTCCGACGTGCTCGTCCGCCGACTGCGGCAACTCCGACCCACAGAGCTGCCAACCCCGATCCACAGAGACAGCCTATTCGCCCCTTTTTCTCTAGGTTACTTTATGTTGTTTTTTTTGGTTTTTTTTTGTTTTTTATTATTTCATTTTATTTTTTTCAATAACTTATATACTTTTTTTATGTATATTATTATTAGGATTATTAATACTGTTGATTATTATTACCATTGTGATTTTTGTTATATTGTATTATTAATGCTAACATCATATTTGACATTATTATCATTTATTATATTATTATTATTTTCATTATTAGTATTATTAATAGAAACAAATAAAGTAATTATTGTGTATATATAAATGTTTGTGTTTTTTTTTGCTATTTATTACCATTAGTTTTTTTAAAAAATATAAAAATAAATATATAGATAGTAATTTGTATTTCATACATAGTCGATATTTTACGATTTATTTTACAAAAGTTATTAGAGGGCTTGGCCTATAATTATTCTCAAATTATCTTTAGAAGACTAAAATAATTCTATTATTACGAACTTGGAATTTTTGCCTATAAACGTTTTTTTGATAAAATATACTTTCAAGTATTATAAAATATTTTCAAAAGTTGTATTCCTTCTATTATCCTCCTGGCCATGACTAGTCCTATTGTTCCTATTCCTTCGCCCATTTCGAGACTATCTTATGTCCATCCTAACTAATTTGACCCTTCTGAACCCAATAGAACTGTCCGTGCCATCAATAGAGGTCCCCTTGCATAGTTGTTACACCGAAGTCGCAGTTTATGCCAGCTTGATCATTGCAGCACACCAGGCGTCCTACCAGGCAAGACACCTTGCCATTTGCTGTTTATTTATTTTAGCTCATATTTCATGCATTATTTATTTTCTTTATGCAAAATAAACTGTGATACATGGCATAACTGTTAGAACTTACTGTTCATTATTATTCCTGCTATGTATTATTTTTCTTACACATTAAACCTAGATTTAAGGGACCACCTTGTGTGTTGCATTCATTGGCCTTGACACGTTGTACCACGAAGTTGTGTGTGTCGTATGTAGGACACGAAAGTGCGTGATTGGCTGGCCACCAGTACGTACAAGCCGTGCGATAGGAATAACCGCTAATAGAGGTTGCATGCTAGTTTGACTTAGCGGTTATAGTGGTTTGTGTTGTGGATACAACTGTAATGCCCCGCTCTGCACGAGGCATTTGGTTGGCTTGTTGGATGGGATCAGAATGTTGGACCGTAACTTATGTTGGAGATCAGGAGAATTGAGACTGATGCAGTCTTTCTTAGCTGGCTAGATGGAATGGGTATTGGAATGTGGCTCGCTGGTGGAGCTACGCTTAGCGGGATTGGAGCAGGAAGACCGTTATATAAGGCAAGTGGAACTGTCCTCCTTCCTCCTTATTCCTGCATGTTTAATAAATGAAATAATATGATGCTATGAATAAGTCCCTAATGTCCCTTACCTTAAATGTTGAATAATTGTGATGCGATGCTTTAGATGCTAATTCGATAGAGATTTATATGCTGGGAATCCTTGAATGAATAACACATGAACTTTGAATTGCTGAACGAATCACATTCGAACCACTATGTAACATGATGCCTGAGATTGAATCGTTAATGTCCCTGATGCTTAAGATTGATGAAATGAATGAATCACTTGAATAATGAGTTGCTGCGTGAATGATACATGAGAAAAGAATTGAATATGCTATTGTCCCTATGAAATGAATGAAATGATATAGGTCCCTTTAAAATGAATGAATGCTGTTGTTCCTCCTTAGAAGGAACAAATGAGAAATGTTGCAATGAAGCAATGAATGAGAATTGATGAGGCTTGGGATCGTTGAGATCACCAAATGAAATAATGGTAATGTTGGGAATGAATAAGTCATTGAACATGACTTGAATGGGATGAATGATGATGCACTGTTGTCTTTACTTCAATATTTCACCATGTGTTTTATGTTCACGATTGAGTCGGACACGCATTCGCATGGTCATAGGACAACTTATGCATAAGTGATGGAGATATGTTTTCTCGGACGGTACCCCGGGACGTTAGGGCGACCGATCCGGCCTAGGAGAAAACATTGGCGTGCCAGTAGGGGCACGAGTTTTGTGAGGCATCCTTTGGGGCTAGCTACCTTCTCTGGAGTCATCGCATTACCAATGAAGACCTATATGGCAATGTCCGTATGGTTAAACACCAGTGACCATGTAGTCAGGATGCATGCTAATAAATGTCTTATGCAGACAGAGTAAGTATATCTGCTAACCTGTATTTGATGCAGGTATGAGGGAGTCGGCTATCGGTAAGAAATCACTTAAATGTGATAATTCAATATATGTGTTGGTTTAACTTGCATGCTTACATTCCAAATAAGTTTGATGATGCTGTATGTAGCCTTTCAGTATGAGATCCTGCTTAACATGTTAAGTCAGTATGCTAAGAAAGATGCCTTGCTAATCATTGCTCAAACACAACATACATGCTAAGTGATGCTTGAAGTGAGAACTGTCATAATGTTTAAGATGTTAATATTAACGATGCCTCAATGATGCCTTTTCATGATAACACCTAGTATGCCTCAATGATGCCTTTGCATGATAACACCAAGAATGCTAAAAAGATATGTCCACATGAATGCTACAAAGAATATGTTTACATGCTTCACTATGATTATTGCCCATGAACTGTAAACTGATGCTAGGCCCCAAGTAGAAAGACCTTTCTAATAAATGTTTGCTTAAATGATCATTTTAAATGTTGGTTTATGCGAGTGGGTTGGATTCTATTCGCCAGTGCATAGATGATGTGCTGACCCACGTTTTGTGGGCAGGTGCTCTTACTTGGAATGTTCTACACACGAAGATTGGCTTGATTGGTCCCGCGGCATCGAAGATTTGTTGGGCATACAGAAGCTCTCCTTGTACAAGATGATGTCTTCTGTTTATAAAGGGCATAATGTATGGAACATTGTAATCAGTTGTACCAGTGAGATTGTAAGCCAAGTCGGTATATCGAGTTGTCATCCATTGTATCCAAATATCAAATGTAAGCTGTATAGCATTGTTCAGTTGGTTTCCAATGTAAAGAGAGATGTACTGTAATCATTGTACTTCAATACAAGTCTTGTACTCTTCTTCAATTATCAATAAAGAGAATAAAGTTCTATATATATCTCTGTGTGGCTTCAAGTTACTCTTTTTTTCCGCTGCTATAAAGAAGTGATGTACTTCTATTCAATGAGAAAGATTGTCCTCACTAACTTCAATTTGTCTGCTTCTGCCGCTGCGATGTGTTTCTATTTGAAGATAATCGATTATGTACCATCTTTGCCTAGTACAAGTGCAATACCAGACTTGTACGGCATCACGCCCAAGCGAGGACGATCGATTCCAAGAGATAAAATATGTGAAGAAATGACTCTACGAATCGGGGCGTGACAAATTGGTATCAAAGCACGGCTTTACGTCCTTGGTCTCTTCTTTGATTCATTTCAAATCAAAAGTTGCATCGACGATTAACCAAAGTTGCTTCCGCGATCACTCAACGTTGCTTCCGTGATTAAATCAAAGATTGCTTCCGTGATTATTCTATTGTTGTTCGGTAATCATCCTTATGTTATCTGTGCTTGAAAGTTTGTTGACCCTCTTGGCTGCTCACTGGATGTTCCATACAATAAGTCTATATATATTGTGATGCCCCAATTGAATGATTGTTGTTGGTTTGGACACAAATAACCCAACAATGACTCGATGCCATAGTATGCTATATTGTGAATGCTGTTTGGAATGTGGGAATATAGAAAAATGGCTATGTATGCTGCAACAAGTTGAGAATTACATGTGATGTTGGAAAAGAGTTGGGAATGAAATAATTGATGGATGAGTTTGACAGAACTGGTAAATTGACTCATGTGTGTTGCTAAGTGCTTTCGAGACCCTAAGAATGTTGGCTTATACTATTGAGACCCAGAGATGTTGGCTAAGTGTTATGATCATCATAGATCACAAATGTTTGGAATAGAATTGAGTTGGTATTGTTTAAGGATGGCTTCATTTCTGAGTGGTATATTGCCTCTACCACCTCAGAACGAGATGTATGTTGACCCTTTCCATGGGATAGCAGTGAGACTATTTGTGAGTACTGGGAAGTGCCGAGACTTAGCTGGGAGTCATGTATTGTGGCTAGATGACTCGAGTGTCCTTTGACGGTGATGTTATATTGGATAGCGAGATTGTCGAAAATTATAATCGGTGGCATGGTTAGAAATTGTTTAGTCGAGTGCTGACTCAGACTAGTAAGACCGTTAGTATGCTATGAGTAAATGGATTTGGCTAGAGAATGTTGTGGCTTAGAATACCTGAATGTTGATTTCGATTGGTTGGATGCAAATTATTTGTGGCTAATGCAATGTTGATTGCTAAGATAAAAGTTTTAGAAAAAGTTGTCGGTGACCAAAGGAATATTAGAGATTTGTGCCTTGACCCTAAGGTGTAATAGATGTTAACCCATCTAGATCACCAAAGGATATTCGTTGTTTATGCGCATATATGCTCAAGAATTAAATTGTACCAGAAAAGTGACAAGTAGCAACCCTGAACCCTTGTGTTGCATAGAGGATGGTTAATTGATACATGAATTATCAGATTGAATGGAATGAACTACTCGACCCTTGAGGTAGAGAATTTTAAGAATGTCCATATAAGATTTTGACGGCTGGAAAAGGAACGAAATTTAAGAATGCCCGTAAGAGAGTTTGATGATTGAAAAACGAATGGGAACAAGAAATTTCAAACGTGTTGGATAATGTTGGTATAGGTGATTGTTGGTTGGGATATAGATTGTTGGCTTATGACTTAGTGGTGCAACCTTGTCATACAGACCGAATAGTATGATTCTATAGTTATATTAAAACTATCGGAATCGATGACCCTTGAATAGTTAACCTTGGTTATGGGTTTATGTGGGTACGAAGGAATCGGACCATAAATTGAATCATTGGAAATTTACTTGATGGATTATTAGAACGACGAAGATCGTATGTCGGATTTGGAATTGACCGTAATGTTGATAGATCGATTTTAGTCGATTGTTGGATAAGTCTAGAATGAGCCTCTGTGGGAATTATTTCCTTGAGGAAGACCTTGAATAGATAGACTTGACCCTAGCGAGACCAGTTGATGATTTACCAATTACTGGCTTAGCCCAATTGGCAATTCATTATTCAGACTGAATTGATACCCATAGGTTTGGGTAGAGTTCCTTAGAACTGCCGGTTGCTTGTTGGCCCTAAGAAACAGAAACTAGTATAACCCTAGTAGCCGTCCACTCTAGGGAAGTCACCTGAATGATTAGGTATAGCTGTCGGTACAGCTAACCATTGAGACTGGACCGAATAATAGATGACCGTTGGCGACCCATAGAATAATCTTGTGGCATTGAACGAGAGATAGTTATGAGTATGATCTAAGAATGATAAGTTGTAAGTATATGCTCTAATATGAACCTTAGAGATGTTTGACCCTTGAGAATTATGTGTCGGCCTATAGCGGGAAATGGAATCGTGGGATGAGACTTGATTTGTGTGTATCGAATAGTGAATTATTATATGAGATGGAATTGACTGCTCATGACGGAAATGTTGGATAAGTATCTATAGTCGGGTAGCTGGGTTAACCTTGACTGTTGCATAGAATTATACCCTGACTCGGATAATCGATAGTTGGTGATGTTGGATTGTATCTTTTAGAAAAGATGAATTGCCTCGGTGAAAAATGTTGTTGGATTTGGGAAGGAAAATGATTGTTGTTGTGAAACCTTGATATGATTGGCTCTAAGTTAGACCCTTGATCGAATGCTAGAAGTATTATGCCTGGATAGAGAGCTTAACCAAGTTGTTCCTGATGTAAAGTGGTGGACTGGAAGATAGTGATTGTGACAAGTGAATAAAGTTATAAGTCAATTGAAAGGATACTAAGTCTGATTTGGGAAAGAGAGTTATATCGTGGCTGATCGAATTATACTATCATGGAAGTTGGTTGAAGTACATATGTTTTGGGGACGCCTAAAATATGTGTATGAATACAGCCGAAGTGATAGGTTGCGACTGAAATAATATTGTTGGAAGAATTTATCGCACTAGCGCAGACTTTGGCTGAAATGCATATATTTTGGGGACGCCTGAAATATGTGTATGGATCCAAATGAAGTGATGTGTTGCGACCAAGATAGAATACAAGAAAAATGTTGGTGAATCAATGAAGAGTTGCAAGTATTTAGAAAAAGAGATAGATGGATTGAATCGTTGATTGATTAAAATGATACAGTTGGGTAGCTATTTTCAAATGACTGAGTGGGCTGAAATGAATATTGAATTAAAGCTGTACGAATAACTCATTATGAGTGAGTGAATCTAGTAGATGAGTTGTTTTCTTAAGTTTCGAGGACGAAAATTTTTCTGAGTGGTATATTATGTAATGCTCCGCTCTGCACGAAGCATTTGGTTGGCTTGTTGGATGGGATCAGAATGTTGGACCGTGACTTATGTTGGAGATCAGGAGAATTTAGACTGATGCAGTCTTTCTTAGCTGGCTAGATGGAATGGGTATTGGAATGTGGCTCGCTGGTGGAGCTACGCTTAGCGGGATTGGAGCAGGAAGACCGTTATATAAGGCAAGTGGAACTGTCCTCCTTCCTCCTTATTCCTGCATGTTTAATAAATGAAATAATATGATGCTATGAATAAGTCCCTAATGTCCCTTACCTTAAATGTTGAATAATTGTGATGCGATGCTTTAGATGCTAATTCGATAGAGATTCATATGCTGGGAATCCTTGAATGAATAACACATGAACTTTGAATTGCTGAACGAATCACATTCGAACCACTATGTAACATGATGCCTGAGATTGAATCGTTAATGTCCCTGATGCTTAAGATTGATGAAATGAATGAATCACTTGAATAATGAGTTGCTGCGTGAATGATACATGAGAAAAGAATTGAATATGCTATTGTCCCTATGAAATGAATGAAATGATACAGGTCCCTTTAAAATGAATGAATGCTGTTGTTCCTCCTTAGAAGGAACAAATAAAAAATGTTACAATGAAGCAATGAATGAGAATTGATGAGGCTTGGGATCGTTGAGATCACCAAATGAAATAATGGTAATGTTGGGAATGAATAAGTCATTGAACATGACTTGAATGGGATGAATGATGATGCACTGTTGTCTTTACTTCAATATTTCACCATGTGTTTTATGTTCACGATTGAGTCGGACACGCATTCGCATGGTCATAGGACAACTTATGCATAAGTGATGGAGATATGTTTTCTCGGACGGTACCCCGGGACGTTAGGGCGACCGATCCGGCCTAGGAGAAAACATTGGCGTGCCAGTAGGGGCACGGGTTTTGTGAGGCATCCTTTGGGGCTAGCTACCTTCTCTGGAGTCATCGCATTACCAATGAAGACCTATATGGCAATGTCCGTATGGTTAAACACCAGTGACCATGTAGTCAGGATGCATGCTAATAAATGTCTTATGCAGGCAGAGTAAGTATATCTGCTAACCTGTATTTGATGCAGGTATGAGGGAGTCGGCTATCGGTAAGAAATCACTTAAATGTGATAATTCAATATATGTGTTGGTTTAACTTGCATGCTTACATTCCAAATAAGTTTGATGATGCTGTATGTAGCCTTTCAGTATGAGATCCTGCTTAACATGTTAAGTCAGTATGCTAAGAAAGATGCCTTGCTAATCATTGCTCAAACACAACATACATGCTAAGTGATGCTTGAAGTGAGAACTGTCATAATGTTTAAGATGTTAATATTAACGATGCCTCAATGATGCCTTTTCATGATAACACCTAGTATGCCTCAATGATGCCTTTGCATGATAACACCAAGAATGCTAAAAAGATATGTCCACATGAATGCTACAAAGAATATGTTTACATGCTTCACTATGATTATTGCCCATGAACTGTAAACTGATGCTAGGCCCCAAGTAGAAAGACCTTTCTAATAAATGTTTGCTTAAATGATCATTTTAAATGTTGGTTTATGCGAGTGGGTTGGATTCTATTCGCCAGTGCATAGATGATGTGCTGACCCACGTTTTGTGGACAGGTGCTCTTGCTTGGAATGTTCTACACACGAAGATTGGCTTGATTGGTCCCGCGGCATCGAAGATTTGTTGGGCATACAGAAGCTCTCCTTGTACAAGATGATGTCTTCTGTTTATAAAGGGCATAATGTATGGAACATTGTAATCAGTTGTACCAGTGAGATTGTAAGCCAAGTCGGTATATCGAGTTGTCATCCATTGTATCCAAATATCAAATGTAAGCTGTATAGCATTGTTCAGTTGGTTTCCAATGTAAAGAGAGATGTACTGTAATCATTGTACTTCAATACAAGTCTTGTACTCTTCTTCAATTATCAATAAAGAGAATAAAGTTCTATATATATCTCTGTGTGGCTTCAAGTTACTCTTTTTCTCCGCTGCTATAAAGAAGTGATGTACTTCTATTCAATGAGAAAGATTGTCCTCACTAACTTCAATTTGTCTGCTTCTGCCGCTGCGATGTGTTTCTATTTGAAGATAATCGATTATGTACCATCTTTGCCTAGTACAAGTGCAATACCAGACTTGTACGGCATCACGCCCAAGCGAGGACGATCGATTCCAAGAGATAAAATATGTGAAGAAATGACTCTACGAATCGGGGCGTGACAACAACACAGTAGGCATTGGGCGAGGAGGACAACTCCTTAGCGTATGGGCTTCGATGCACTTCCCTTTTGTAACCCGTGAGCTCCGTCGGAGACGCGGGTCAGCTTACCCAAGATTACTGACGGCCACTGGCGATTCTGCGAAACGTCATGCTCTTATTGATTGGGCCTCTAGTGCCCCAAGGGGGGACTATGCCGATCCTATTTAGCCAGGGCCCATGCGTAGGAAGGATTGTTCTTAACTACATTTCACTTAGAACGGTTAGGCACCTTTATCCGTTAGGTACGAGTACTTTTGGTTTGGGTACTTGTATCTGACCGTGGCTTGGAACAATAACTTGTCGTGAATTAGTTTATCATATCTTATCCTTGTTTGGTTGTAGGTGTGACTTACTACTTCGATGAGAAGGTATTGAACCTTGTTGGGGTCCGGATACCATATTGGATTCATGGTATGGAAAGATACGTCACCGTAAATTTGTTTACCATCTCCTATCCTTGTTTGGTTGGGGGGATGGTACGCTCGTTCAGTAGGTGCGTATTGGAACATGTTATAATTCGATTTACTTATTTATTTGAGCAATATTTATTCAGTTTATATGGCATGATATTATGTGTCTTGTTACGTCCCTCTGAGGACCTGGTTATCTTCCCAGGTGTGTGCTATTGTCTTTCGCAGGTGCTTTAGCTCTAGCCGTGTTCATTGCTATTTCTCGAGGATGATTGCACTTGGATCGTTTTCGCTTCGCTCGCCAAACTTATTTCTTTCTCATGTATTTTTCCTTATCTTGTTGGTAGTGGATTTGTCTCCGCCCAACATATTGTATCATGACAATTTCATAGTTGATTATATGAGATCTTTTATTCATTTATTATTGTGTGGATGAGATTAGTTATGGTTCTACTGTATTTTACAACTTATGTATTCATACGAGGATTCCATATATTGGTGTGTACTTCGTATGAATACAGCTGGCATGTCTACGTTCCTAGTCCTACGTATTTTGGAACTGGAGCGTTACATGTTTTTGTGGTGGCCCATGCAGGTCAAGATAAATTGTTTGGTTACTTTACCGTACCAAGCAAGCCTGCGAATAGGATTAGAAGTCTAGGATCTCATCCACATACTTGACCACTTTCTTCAATCTACCGTTTGACTCATCGATTGCATCTTGCATGATTCCTCCTATCATTATTCTTATCTTTCCTTCGTGCTTGCTAGAGGTTGACCCTACTAATTAGATGTCCCAAACACCCTTAGCTTAATTCTTTAAGTTGGGTAGAATACCCCACGACCTAACATGCCCTTGACCATTAAGGGAATACGAATAGTATTATCTAGACCATAGAGACTAGAGGAATTCAATCCATTAGGTCAACCAAGCCTTGATCAATAAAATCGTAGGAAGATGGAATAGGAATAAACAAGACTTAGATCCTTATGACACTTAGACTATTCATATTAGTTCTTATTTCATCTACCCTCGTGCCTATGTTTTACTATCTAAACAAATGATGCTAATATAGCCTAGTATTTGCAAGCTAATCCTTATCGAGCTTGATCAAGACATATGCTATAGAGTGGCCACTCACTAGCCTATTGTCTAAATCAGAACCGGTACATAATGGTCTGATCAACCAAGTGCACTGTGGTTCGCTTTTGTCTATTATTCTACGTAGGATGGGACATAGTTAAACTTGTCCTCTAGAGTCCCATCCGCGACTGCCTTGGCAACTCCTTTTGAAATTCTTTTCGATCGTCTTTGAATCACGTATTCGTATTCGATAACGCCTCCTTCGAACTCTATATTGCTTTCGCCTTCACCTATTTTAGGAGGACGAAGGCGTTATACTAGAACTTCCTCTAGCCTTCCTATCGGCTATGACCATTCTCACTCGATGTTGCTATACCTTCATCCTAAACTACTCGACCCTATCAAGACCCTCTAATCGCTTAATTAAAGCGAATCTATTTCGTTCTCTTAATCGTGACCCTCATTCATTATCCGTGACCATACCGTATTGTTTTTCTACGATCTAGATCGCGATTTCTTACGACATGATTTTGTGAAAATATTGTCATCGTTGGATTCCCATTGATACCCTCTTGTGTCCTCTCACCCCCTACTAATTCTTAATTTCGAGGACGAAATTCTTTTAAGTTGGATAGGATGTAAAACCCCTAAATTTCAACTATTTTTTTATTATTAAATTTGGACCGATTTAAAATTTTGTATTGTACGTCGCGTAGTCGTATTGTACGTTACGCACGACGTCTTATTTTTCGTAATTGCTCGACGAGTGCGAATATGTGCGAGCGTACATATTTTGAGAAAAAAACATTTTTTCTTATTTTTATAGTTACAAAATAATATATATAATATTTAATTTAGCTATCAAAATTTCCTAAATTTATGATTTTATTTATGAAAGGCCTTTTATTTGGAATAAATAATATTTTTCGTGCATACATATATTTCATAAATATTTGCTAGTTTAATTTAAATAAAAATATAATTTTCAAGATTTATTAATATTAGTATTTTATTATTCAAAAAGATATTTAAAAATATTTATTATTTTCGAAATTATTATTATTGGTATTTTGAAAAATATATTTGGAAGTTATTGTGGCCATTTAAATCTTGATTTGATTTTTAGATTTATTTAAATAGTTAAATATTTGAAGTTTGATTTATCCCAATTGATTTAATCCAAAAGAATTTAATTAGATTTAAATGGATTTGAATTGGATTTGGATTTAGATTTGATTGATTTTAAATTTGTAGCAAATCATCTAATTTGGGTTTTAAAAATCCTAATCCTATCCAAATGGGAATTCCCACATCCTATAAATAGGCAGGTACTCCTCCATAAATTTCTATTCTCCACAATTTCCTCCACCACAAACGTGCGTGCACCGTGTCAGTGTCCATATCTTATTGCACTATTACATATATAAATATCAATCATTGTCCGACAATCCCGGACTCAACTCCTCATCCCTACCGTGTCGGACACTTCCCGACACGGCATCCTAACCTAACTATCAGCAGCTCCTCCCGTCTCTTTCCCCGTCGCCAGCAAATCTTCAGCACCGTCGCCCCGGCCTCATCCAAACCCAATCACCAGCCACACCCGTCTCAACCAAACCACCTACTACCAACGGCCAACCACCGACACCACCCCCGTATCCTCGGCCACCAGCCATCTCGACCACCATCTTCATACTCACCACCACCGCCAGAACCATCCAAACCCCACGACCGACCTCTCCAGACCCGCACCCCCGCCTTAACTCGATGCCACGACCTCCCCAACCAGCTCCGTCGACCAAATTCCGGCCAACTCCGGCCAACTCCCAGCCTTGCCACAACCAACACCGCCACCGACATAAAAATCACCGCCACCACCACCGCACAAAATCATCCACCGCCGCGGCGACCCCCGCCAACGCCGCTGCGACCACAGACTCCACCAAGAGAAAAGAAAAAGAAATTAAAACCACCACCACCACTACTAACCTTCGCCTCGACATGCCCTCCGATTTCCCGCTGGAGCAGCGGCCGCCCGCCGACGAGCCGGGCTGAGCCGCCCCTGCTTACTCTCTCCCTCTCCTCCCACGATCGCCGCGACGAACCGCTTCAAACCCTCCGTTCCTCCATCAGCCACCGCTCTGTCTCACTCCCCTTCTTCCGCCGATCGAACACCGCAACTCCCATCGCTGGCCGCGCGACCCCACGTCAGCCGACCGACCTCTGCGTTCAGTCTCCCGACCACCCTCGCATCCGCCGCCACCGGCTAGGTAGTGCCGCCCCTCTCCCCAGCCGGAACCCCCGAGCTTCCTCCCTCCGCCGTTCCCTTCTCCTGTTCCTTTTCCCTTCCTCGCCATTGGCCAGAGCCACACGTCCGACGTGCTCGTCCGCCGACTGCGGCAACTCCGACCCACAGAGCCGCCAACCCCGACCCACAGAGACAGCCTATTCACCCCTTTTTCTCTAGTTTACTTTATGTTTTTTTTTATTATTATTTCATTTTATTTTTTTCAATAACTGATATACTTTTTTTATGTATATTATTATTAGGATTATTAATACTGTTGATTATTATTACCATTGTGATTTTTGTTATATTGTATTATTAATGCTAACATCATATTTGACATTATTATCATTTATTATATTATTATTATTTTCATTATTAGTATTATTAATAGAAACAAATAAAGTAATTATTGTGTATATATAAATGTTTGTGTTTTTTTTTGCTATTTATTACCATTAGTTTTTTTTAAAAAAATATAAAAATAAATATATAGATAGTAATTTGTATTTCATACATAGTCGATATTTTACGATTTATTTTACAAAAGTTATTAGAGGGCTTGGCCTATAATTATTCTCAAATTATCTTTAGAAGACTAAAATAATTCTATTATTACGAACTTGGAGTTTTTGCCTATAAACGATTTTTGATAAAATATACTTTCAAGTATTATAAAATATTTTCAAAAGTTGTATATATTTTATTTATCTATTCCTTCTATTATCCTCCTGGCCATGACTAGTCCTATTGTTTCTATTCCTTCGCCCATTTCGAGACTACCTTATGTCCATCCTAACTAATTTGACCCTTCTGAACCCAATGGAACTATCCGTGCCATCAACAGAGGTCCCCTTGCATAGTTGTTACACCGAAGTCGTAGTTCATGCCAGCTTGATCATTGTAGCACACCAGGCGTCCTACCAGGCAAGACACCTTGCCATTTGCTGTTTATTTATTTTAGCTCATATTTCATGCATTATTTATTTTCTTTATGCAAAATAAACTGTGATACATGGCATAAATGTTAGAACTTACTGTTCATTATTATTCCTGCTATATATTATTTTTCTTACACATTAAACCTAGATTTAAGGGACCACCTTGTGTGTTGCATTCATTGGCCTTGACACGTTGTACCACGAAGTTGTGTGTGTCGCATGTAGGACACGGAAGTGCGTGATTGACTGGCCACCAGTACGTACAAGCCGTGCGATAGGAATAACCGCTAATAGAGGTTGCATGCTAGTTTGACTTAACGGTTATAGTGGTTTGTGTTGTGGATACAACACAGTAGGCATTGGGCGGGGAGGACAACTCCTTAGCGTATGGGCTTCGATGCACTTCCCTTTTGTAACCAGTGAACTCCGTCGGAGATGCGGGTCAGCTTACCCAAGATTACTGACGGCCACTGGCGATTCTGCGGAACGTCATGCTCTTATTGATTGGGCCTCTAGTACCCCAAGGGGGGATTATGCCGATCCTATTTAGCCAGGGCCCATGCGTAGGAAGGATTGTTCTTAACTATATTTCACTTAGAACGGTTAGGCACCTTTATCCGTTAGGTACGAGTACTTTTGGTTTGGGTACTTGTATCTGACCGTAGCTTGGAACAATAACTTGTCGCGGATTAGTTTGTCACATCTTGTCCTTGTTTGATTGTAGGTATGACTTACTACTTCGATGAGAAGGTATTGAACCTTGTTGGGGTCCGGATACCATATTGGATTCATGGCATGGAAAGATACGTCACCGTGAATTAGTTTACCATCTCCTGTCCTTGTTTGGTTGGGGGGATGGTACGCTCGTTCAGTAGGTGCGTATTGGAACATGTTATAATTCGATTTACTTATTTATTTGAGCAATATTTATTCAGTTTATATGGCATGATATTATGTGTCTTGTTACGTCCCTCTGAGGACCTGGTTATCTCCCCAGGTGTGTGCTATTGTCTTTCGCAGGTGTTTTAGCTCTAGCCGTGTTCATTGCTATTTTTCGAGGATGATTGCACTTGGATCGTCTTCGCTTCGCTCGCCAAACTTATTTCTTTCTCATGTATTTTTCCTTATCTTGTTGGTAGTTGATTTGTCTCCGCCCAACATATTGTATCATAACAATTTCATAGTTGATTATATGAGATCTTTTATTTATTTATTATTGTGTGGATGAGATTAGTTATGGTTCTACTGCATTTTACAGCTTATGTATTCATACGAGGATTCCATATATTGTTGTGTACTTCGTATGAATACAGCTGGCATGTCTACGTTCCTAGTCCTACGTATTTTGGGACTGGGGCATTACACTCCCTCCCCCTCCGGCGAGCTCCTCCTCCTCGAGATCCTCCTCCTCGAGCTCCTCCTCCCCCAATCCCGAGCTCCTCCCCCTCTTCCTCAGGTAAACCCTAACCTAACTTCTCTCCCTCCTCCTCCTCCTCTCCCATGGACACACACATACACGGACACACGGATACACATCGTGTCCCCAAAAACTCGTGCCCATTGGATTCGTGTCCCCAAAGACTCGTGCCCATTGGATTCGTGTCCAATTTTGGATGTGTTGAGTTTGGTTTGTTTTTGGACACATTGTGTCGAGTATTTGGACACGAGTTTGGTTTGGGAGACACGTACACACATGACACTTGTATATGCACACTTGACACTATACACTCTCTATCTCTCTAGTATATAAATGCATAACTTGTTGAATGTATATATTGTGTCCCCTTGGTTATAGCCTAGTATATGTAAATATCTTAACCTATATTTGTATGCCTATATATATATATATATAGTAAATATATAGGTAGTTGTGTGAATATCTTAACCTATATATGTGTCCCCTTGGTTATAGCCTAGGATATTAGGATATGTAAATATCTTAACCTATATATGTGTCCCCTTGGTTATAGCCTAGGATTGCTGACGTATGCTGACGTCGCTATACTGGCGACGTATGCTGACGTCGCAATCTGTCGCTCATATTAGCGACGTCTAGCGACACTTGAAGTGACGTCGCAACTAGCGACGAATTGCAACCAAATTGTATTCTGCGACAAGCCTATAAGCGATATCCATTTTTCGTTGCTAAATACGTCGCTAATAGAATTTAGCGACGTATTTGCCCTTTTTAGCGACGTACTCTGACGTCGCTAAAAGGGGTTATTTTAGTAGTGGAAGATCTTCTCTCCACAATTGACCTAATCGTCGAAAAACTTCAAATCTCTCCACGATGATGATGATGATGATGATGAGCAATGATCGGAGTTTAACTGAAGAAAATTACAGTGAACTACGAACGATCTTTGCGATCTCTGCTGAAGATAAGAGCAATGAAATTCAGATCTCTCGTGAAGAAGAAGAAGACGAAAATCGCAATCCAAATCTGAGTTTATGCGAAGGGTAGTTATGGTATTATAAAGATGGCAATTTTGTAAATACAGAGCATCTAAAGGAAATCTTGAAATATTTAACGTGGAAATATATAATTCTGGGCATTTTATAAAATCCATTCTGCGGGTGGGTTTTTCATACAAACCAACCCCGAAATTGGGTTTCTTAGCAATTTCCAGTTTAAAAAAATATTCTCAAAACGTCATTTTTAAAGGTCTTATTTTTGTTTTTTATGATTGTGCTAATTAGATTTTAGATCCTAAATTTTATACTATCTTAGAGTTTAAGTTTTGTCATGTTCAATTTGGAAAGTTTAGAACTTTAGACCATAAAATTTTATGTTTTGTTTTATCTTTCCCATTATACTCTCACTAGCTTATATAGGAAAATTTTATTATCATGCATCGAGGGGAAGGGTATAATAGTAATAAATAAATATCCAGGGTTCAAAAATTTTAATTGGACATGTCAGGACTTTAACTCTAATGTGATACAAAATTCAGGGTGTAAACATTAACTAGCCATTTATGATTTATGTTCTTTTAACAGATATAAAGGAAAAATTTTTAGTAAAATTGCCACCATACGGGAGAAGTTTTAGGAAATTGCATCTAATGGAAGTTCTATGGGTCACGAGAACATAGATAGGTGCTTTCCTATCTTATTTCTTTTGTCTTTTGTGCAGTTTACGCCTTTATAAATGACGTAAATTTTACATATATTTTTATCTTGCTAATTGTTGAAATTTTTAGTGACGAATTTTTAGTGACAAATTTTGTCTTTTCGGTCACAAGATTGATTTTCAGTGACAAATCTAGCTTTAGTAACAAAATTGGACTTCTGCTGGTATTTTATTTTTACAATTTTCATTTTATCGGAACCCAGTTCTCGAAAAAATAAAATAATATGCAAATTTTGTGCCCCTTTAAAAGGGGCGTGAATTGCACAAAAAAATAATCATAAAAAATAAAAATAAGTCCTTTAAAACATCATCTTAGGACTGTTTTTACAAATACTCTAAATTTTTTGGCTTTTACGCAATTGCTGGCTGTTTGGTTTGCGGAAGTAGAACGAAGTAAAATTTTTGGAAGTGATGAGTTTGCGTACGTATTGCGCATGCGTGTGATGCGTACGCATATTTTATGAGTTCCCTCATTTGGATGTTTGTTTGTTGGAAGTGAGTTAATTTTTTTTTTTTTTACTTTTTGTAGTTTCTGTGTTTGGTTTTTATTAAAGTGGTAATAGAAAAGTGATATGGTTTTCCACTTTTGAATAGGGTGCGATTACCCAACTAATATTATTCATTTTTCTATGGATTAAAAATTTAAGAATTATTATTATTATTATTATTATTATTATTATTATTATTATTATTATTATTATTATTATTATTATAAATTAAGTATTAATTCTTATTACCATATTATTTTGTTATATAATTTATTATATGTTGGTGCTTTCTTTACATGGAGAGAGCTTGCTCTCAACATGCCTTGTGAATTTTAGTCCCACATCGGAAATGCACCATGAGTTATCTCAACATATATACTTGGGTGTATTGTTAAGAGATGCACATGGGGTGGTGACCCTAAGGAGGGAACCATGTGGGTGATTTTACAAGGAGGTAAGTATAAGGCTCCAAGGATTAAGCATTAATGCTTTTGTCATTCTCTTGGATTAAATTCCACTTGGAGCTAAGCCCCAACGGGGCTTAGCGACTCGGACTCGGACTCGGACTCGGACTCGGGCTCATGGGCTCATGAGACGTAATGTGGCGTTTTGTTGGCGCACTTTGCACTTAGCACGTCGGCAGTCATGCGGTCTTTATGCGGCTCATATGCGGCCATGCGGTCTTATGCGGCATGCGGCTCATATGCGGCCTCATGCGGCTCATGCGGCCATGCGGCTCATGCGGCACATGCGGCATATGCGGTCCATGCGGCCATGCGGCTCATGCGGCACATGCGGCACATGTTGTCACGACTCGCACCCAGTATAGGGGCACGAGAAGTGGGTACGTCCAGCCTACGCCGTAGTGTCGGCGGTAGTAAGCTGTCCTAGGTTGCTAACTAATCTCATGCAGTGAATATAAAAAGTACTTGTCCAGATATCAGCTCCGAATGGAGGGCAAGTAAAGGGTATGATCTACTCAACACAGTCTAAACACGAAAAGATAACACAGAAGTTATACCTAAGGAATTAAAGACAACAACAACTAACTACTAAAATAATACAACAATATCTCAAACCAACCTTATACAGACTCAAAATCTTAACTTTAATACATCAAGCCA
This sequence comes from Iris pallida, assembly GCA_029216955.1. NCBI lineage: Eukaryota > Viridiplantae > Streptophyta > Magnoliopsida > Asparagales > Iridaceae > Iris > Iris pallida. Next base: position 4,411,285 of record JANAVB010025798.1, read on the forward strand.
AAACATGAAAGCTAAAGTAGTCTACTAGCTAATCTCCTGAATCACTCCTGAGAGTCAGAACCAAAGGTAGCTAATCCCTCGCCAGGTCCATGGGAAGTAGGGCATGTGTCCTCAGGATTATCATCTGTAATATTTTCAACAGGTCCAATCAGGACGGGAACGAGCACAACTCATCAAGAAAAACCCAAGTAAATGACAAAGAACTATAAAGCAGTTATAGACAGTTTTATTGATGAGCATGGCAGTTCTATACAGGTAATGATGACATAGAGAAACAGTAAGATACAAGGAAAGAAAGGTAACTAAAACGAGAGAAGAATCATGGCAATGAAGACTGTAATAAAAGCTAACTGAACTAGAATAATATGTGTGAGTCCAGACAGTACGATATAAGTCTAAAGTAATCCCAGTGTAAGTCCAGTCCATATAATCTGATACCAGATAATTTCCAGTACAAGATGAGTCCAACAGTGATCAATGAAACCAGGGTGAGTCCAACTATGATCTAACAGTATGTTTTAAAATACCGAGGTCGACATGCAAACGGCTGTAGGTATCAGGCACATCTCTCACTGATCGGGCAAGAGATGGCTATGCTTCCGGTAGATTCCAGTAGGAGATTCCGGATTTGGTGTATGTCTACATGTCTTACTCAATATTTCCCCGCCCAGCAAGTGAATCCAAAATCGACAAAAAGAATCGAGATGAGTCTGGCCAATACGTGATGATTCCAGAAATGATTCCGAAATGATACTAATGACTCCAGTAATAGAGGCCAGCAAGTAAAGTATGTGTCGATACATGAATCCAGAAATATCCATACGTGTTGATACAGAGAATCACATAGAACTAACTAGAACTGAAATACAGTAATCGACAAATAAATGAGAGAATTATCAGAGAATGTACTCGCCTGTTACTCTGGAAAGAGTAGTGTAATATCAGATGTCTGTACCAGGGTCACAATATCCTAAAATAGAGCAATACAGTTATGACATGTCCAAAATAAAGGTAAATGAAATCTACAATGCAATCCATATGAATTCTAAGCCAATCTAGGTCAAAGTCAAACTAGGTCAACACTACAGTCAAACTAAGTCAAATCAAGTCATACTAGGTCACAAGAAGTTAAACTAAGTCATACAAGGTCAAACAAGGGTAGACAAGTCTAATCTAGGTCAATCTTAGACTAACTAAGGTTTTGGTTAATCACAGACTAGTCAATAAGATAATTAGGTTAATCTTGACTAATGGTCAACATCCAGTCAAACCCTATAAGGCTAACTCAAAACCAAACATAGGCTAACCTGTCTTAGAATACCTAAGATACTATAATACTAGGCTAAGGTATAACCAACTTCCTATACAAGGTATATCACTCACAAATACATATAGTACAAACCAAACTTAACCCTATAATCAAGCAAATCCATACTCTAACTCAAATCATGACTCAACTCCTATTATCTCACTTAACCCCATACATATCTTCATCTACATGGGACTACCCATATAACTCAAGTTACAATAATACCCTTATATAGGTCAAAACCCTAACCAACTAGTTTACAGTCTAGGGTTTAGTCAAACCTTAGTCACCAAGTCATTAGAGTCCATCTAAGTCCATTCTAGGTCAATTAGGTCAAGGTTTGACCTATAGTTGACTTTGGTCAACCATGGTCAACAATGGTCAACCTACAGTCAAACTAGTCAACTAGACCTGTTGGTCATTTCTAGACTCATACGTCATGGGCCATAGGCCATAGGCTATGATATCTAGACACTAACACACACATATATATATATATATATATATATATATATATATATATATATATATATATATACAGCTACCTATATAATGCATATATATATACTCTCATATATACATCAATGTATATAATATAGATATATATATCCCTATTTACATATACCCTCTATGTATACATACATATATATCCAACCTATATATAATACCACATATATATATATCATATATATATATACATATATATATATATAAAAACTTACATATAGAGAGGGAAGAAACTATATATATATTACATATATATATAGAGAGAAAGTGAGAGAGAGAAACATAGAGTAAGAGAGAGAGGGAAAGAGAGAGAGAGACTGCTGTATACAGCAAGGGGGGGGATTTCCAGGTTCTGGAACCAAGAACCCAGCCCCAAACACACACACACAGGAACATATATACATATATGTATATATATACACAACTCCCTATACACTCAACCAAATACCCCCAAATTCCTCCCACATACTCACATACATATATACTACATATACACATACTAAAAATACACATATACATGTATAAATCATATCAAATTAAGGTTTGAAATTCGTTTTTGCCAAAAACTGGAAAATCCTAAAATCAGGAAATAGGGACTGTGCATTGGAAAAATAGGTAACTCGATTTACACTCACCAAACCGAGCTAAGGCTCGAACCCAAGGGTTGGTAACACTAGCCCCTAGTGTCCTCTAGTGTCTAGGGGGCCTGACACGACACCATGACACATTTCGACGTGTCCACGACTCACAAAACCCAATCGGGTAAACTCTGATACACACGCACACACACAGTATCGTGCACGCGTGCAAATCACCCTAGGACACGACACACACACTCTCGTGTCTCGTGCTCGTGCACGAATGTTCACCTAGGGGTTGTGCACGTGTCCAACACCCTGTACCGTGTCCACGTTGATCCAGGACACGGTACGAAGACCGTATCAGTCGTGAAAACACGACTGATACGCGCGTTTCAGACCGCGTCGTGCAGAGATGCACACGTCTCGTGCTCGCGACACAGGACACGACGCATCTCGTGCTCGTGTCCTCGTGTACGCCACATGAAGGGCTACACGATGGTGTCATCACAAGACACCCAAGTGTCGTGTCCATGCGACACGACATGCTCAAAGTTGGCTCTGTGCGTGTGTACACTGACAGTGCACGACCAGTGCACGTGTCCGTGCTCTCTCGACACGACACCAACGTGTCTAAAACTCGAGGGGGGGCATGTCAGAGGTTGTCCCCTCCTCTGTGTCAATTTTCACGTGTCCACGTGTCCAATTCATGGAGAAATCAGTATCGGGTAGCAGGGGATTAAACTGTGCACAGTGTTGTGTCCAACTCGTGTGTTCGTGTCCAATTTGGACACGGACACGATACAATTTTGTGCTCAGTGATGAGGTTCTGTGATCTACACCTATAGGGCTAGAAAATTGTTCAAATAGTTTTTGAAATCATTAACATTTCATTCACTGAGGCAAATCATCAAACACTTCATTAAAAACCTAGATACGTGTCCGATACGGACACCAAACCAACTCTAAATCCTACCAAACTTGACACACAGTACCCTAGTACCTAGATGCATGCAAATATGAAGAGAAAACACAAATTTAACAAAGTTTATGGGCATTTACCTATGAGTGCAAAACTCAAGGAAAACAAGGTTTTGGGGGGGGTGTCCTCTTCAACTTGGGGATGCCCAAAGCTCACGAAATCCTCGATAGCAGGCCCTAACTAGTACCCTCTAGTGTAGGGGAGTCCAATGCAAGAAACTGGGCTCAATTTGGAGCTAAATTGGTTAAGTGGTGAGGGTGTGAAAGTAGAAGGAAAACTAGGTTTTTGTGAAATGAAAAATAGCATGAATGAAGAGGGGGGGTGTTTTTATGGAAGGGGGTAGGGTGTGGCTGCCATGGGGGGGTAGGGTAGATATTTAGGGCTCCTTTCCACCTTGCTAACTTAGCTTCTAAGTCTTGGACCAAATAGATATTTCTAGGTTTTATGAAAAATATCTATAAAACAAATATCTAAGATATTTCAATCCTATGATATTTACAACATAAAGTAAATACCTACACTTAGTCTTCTAGGTTAGTTGCTAATCTCTAGGTTAGGGTAAACTAGGTTAGGGCTAACATGACACTAATCCACTAATTAAATAATATTAAAAACACATAAATCCAAATAATTCCAAATAAATTCTAATAAATTACCAAAATACCCTTTAGGCTAAAAAGCCCTAATTTGATGTTCTAAACCTATGGCTAGGCTCACATGATCATGGTTAGTTTCTAGGTTATGAAATCTCTAGGGTTTACACTAGGGTTACACTAGTAAAATCATAAAGTCATAAGCCATGACTTAGAAAATAATTTTAAATTAACTAAAATCACCAAAAATCATATCATGACTAAAACACCATTAATAAATAATAAAAATAATAATTTTTCAAAAATACCCCAATTTCAGAAAACTGGGTCTTACAAGTCTACCCTCCTTAGAGAAATTTCGTCCTCGAAATTAAGATAGTCGTACTCCTTCTAGGTCAAACCCCCAGTCAATCAGAGTCAAAAGATAACATGCAATCATAGTCCTACTGGTCATGATTCCACAGTCTTGAACAGGGTAACTACACTATCTAGTATATCACAAGCATATCCTGACAGGTACTAATGGAATCATACAACAAGATGGGAAAGGAAGGACAGAAAAGACAAACCTGCTAACCTGTCACCTGCAGCGTTGGTCTCCTCGACCGTCATCGCAAAAGCTCCACCCCTCTGGTGCTGAGCTATAGGTGGCCTAGCCTCCATATAAGGAGGTGCAATAGGACAATCCATCTTCTGGTGAGTATCAGACCCACAGGTATAGCAAACCTTCAGCCTCTTCCTACACTGCTCCCTGATGTGTCCCTGCTTCCTGCAGTATGAACAACTGATCATCTTCGGGTCCTGATCCCGATATTGATGCTGCCGGGGTCCCGGGGCTCTAACTGGCGGGGTCGAATAATGTGGTATGGGAGGATGATATGTCTGCTGGTGTAGCGTCAGCACTTTCTGCTGGAAAGCCTGACGCTTGGAGGGTCCCTCAATGTGTACAGAAGCCGGCCTCTTGCAAGACAGAAGACGGTCCTCGATACTTCGGGCTAACTCTAAGCTCTGGTAGTAGTCAGTCATACCGTTTGCCACTATAAGAATGCCAATGTCTGGAACTAGACCACGGCAAAACCTACGCGTCATCTCCTCAGGGTCAGCAACTAGACTAGGAGCGAAACGGCTCAGTCGACTAAACTCTGCCGCATACTCGTCAACAGAACGGTTCCCCTGCTGGATGTTCTGGAATCGTAGCCCCATGGCTACTCTAGCAGTGGTCGAGAAGAATTTCTTCTTGAACTGGGTCTTGAACTGATCCCAAGTGGCTCTCCCTCTCGCGAATAACGGCTCATTCCGGAACCAAACTCCTGCCAAGTCTATCAGCAAAAATCCTGCTGCCTCGACCTGGAGGTCATCCGGCATCCTAACTCCAAGGAGCTTCCTCTCTACCGAGTCTAACCAGTCATCTGCTACTACTATGCCCTCAGTCCCTAAGAACTCCTTGGGATTCAGACCCATGAAGTCCTTGATCGTTCCTGCTCTCTGCCGCGGCTCTACAGGTGGTGGGACCACGGTACGTCCCTCAGAATGCTCCATGCTCTGGCGGAGTAGGGTGGTCTGCTCCTGATGGGTTGCTAGGAACCCCTGGATCAGAATGAGCAGTTGGTTCCCGTCGAGTGTGACGGAAGCCTGGGTAGGTACAGTGATAGGGGGTGGTGGAAGTATTGGGTCCTGCTGGGCCTGTGATGTGGAAGGTGGTTGTGGTATCTGGGTTTGTGGATCTGTGGAGTGGAGGAATGCGGTAGGTGGAGGTGTATCAGTCAACTGATCAGCTGACTGGATGGGGAGTGTGTCATTCTCAGGTGAGACATACCGGGATGAACGAGTAAGCACCATCTAATTACAATAAAAAGACTTATAAGGACTCTTTAAAGCAAAACAATCATAGACAAGAAAATCAAATTATAATAGCAAGCATGGGATGTATTTCCTATGTTGTAATCCTAGTATTCCTCTAGGTGTTCTAAGCGTCATTCCTAAAGTTGTCTAATTACCTTAAGTTCCTAATTGCAGGCATGCTTGGTACAATAACGTAACCAAACAATTTAGTCGACAGACCTGCATGGGCCACCACTAAAAACGTGTCACGACCCGCACCCAGTATAGGGGCACGAGAAGTGGGTACGTCCAGCCTACGCCGCAGTGTCGGCGGTAGTAAGCTGTCCTAGGTTGCTAACTAATCTCATGCAGTGAATATAAAAAGTACTTATCCAGATATCAGCTCGGAATGGAGGGCAAGTAAAGGGTATGATCTACTCAACACAGTCTAAACACGAAAAGATAACACAGAAGTTATACCTAAGGAATTAAAGACAACAACAACTAACTACTAAAATAATACACCAATATCTCAAACCAACCTTATACAGACTCAAAATCTTAACTTTAATACATCAAGCCAAAACATGAAAGCTAAAGTAGTCTACTAGCTAATCTCCTGAATCACTCCTGAGAGTCAGAACCAAAGGTAGCTAATCCCTCGCCAGGTCCATGGGAAGTAGGGCATGTGTCCTCAGGATTATCATCTGTAATATTTTCAACAGGTCCAATCAGGACGGGAACGAGCACAACTCATCAAGAAAAACCCAAGTAAATGACAAAGAACTATAAAGCAGTTATAGACAGTTTTATTGATGAGCATGGCAGTTCTATACAGGTAATGATGACATAGAGAAACAGTAAGATACAAGGAAAGAAAGGTAACTAAAATGAGAGAAGAATCATGGCAATGAAGACTGTAATAAAAGCTAACTGAACTAGAATAATATGTGTGAGTCCAGACAGTATGATATAAGTCTAAAGTAATCCCAGTGTAAGTCCAGTCCATATAATCTGATACCAGATAATTTCCAGTACAAGATGAGTCCAACAGTGATCAATGAAACCAGGGTAAGTCCAACTATGATCTAACAGTGTGTTTTATAATACCGAGGTCGACATGCAAACGGCTGTAGGTATCAGGCACATCTCTCACTGATCGGGCAAGAGATGGCTATGCTTCCGGTAGATTCCAGTAGGAGATTCCGGATTTGGGGTATGTCTACATGTCTTACTCAATATTTCCCCGCCCAGCAAGTGAATCCAAAATCGACAAAAAGAATCGAGATGAGTCTGGCCAATACGTGATGATTCCAGAAATGATTCCGGAATGATACTAATGACTCCAGTAATAGAGGCCAGCAAGTAAAGTATGTGTCGATACATGAATCCAGAAATATCCATACGTGTTGATACAGAAAATCACATAGAACTAACTAGAACTGAAATACAGTAATCGACAAATAAATGAGAGAATTATCAGAGAATGTACTCGCCTGTTACTCTGGAAAGAGTAGTGTAATATCAGATGTCTGTACCAGGGTCACAATGTCCTAAAATAGAGCAATACAGTTATGACATGTCCAAAATGAAGGTAAATGAAATCTACAATACAATCTATATGAATTCTAAGCCAATCTAGGTCAAAGTCAAACTAGGTCAACACTACAGTCAAACTAAGTCAAATCAAGTCATACTAGGTCACAAGAAGTTAAACTAAGTCATACAAGGTCAAACAAGGGTAGACAAGTCTAATCTAGGTCAATCTTAGACTAACTAAGGTTTTGGTTAATCACAGACTAGTCAATAAGATAATTAGGTTAATCTTGACTAATGGTCAACATCCAGTCAAACCCTATAAGGCTAACTCAAAACCAAACATAGGCTAACCTGTCTTAGAATACCTAAGATACTATAATACTAGGCTAAGGTATAACCAACTTCCTATACAAGGTATATCACTCACAAATACATATAGTACAAACCAAACTTAACCCTATAATCAAGCAAATCCATACTCTAACTCAAATCATGACTCAACTCCTATTATCTCACTTAACCCCATACATATCTTCATCTACATGGGACTACCCATATAACTCAAGTTACAATAATACCCTTATATAGGTCAAAACCCTAACCAACTAGTTTACAGTCTAGGGTTTAGTCAAACCTTAGTCACCAAGTTATTTAGAGTCCATCTAAGTCCATTCTAGGTCAATTAGGTCAAGGTTTGACCTATAGTTGACTTTGGTCAACCATGGTCAACAATGGTCAACCTACAGTCAAACTAGTCAACTAGACCTGTTGGTCATTTCTAGACTCATAGGTCATGGGCCATAGGCCATAGGCTATGATATCTAGACACTAAAACACACACATATATATATATATATATATATATATATATATATATATATATATATATATATATATATATATATATATATATATATATATATATATATATACAGCTACCTATATAATGCATATATATATACTCTCATATATACATCAATGTATATAATATAGATATATATATCCCTATTTACATATACCCTCTATGTATACATACATATATATCCAACCTATATATAATACCACATATATATATATCATATATATATATATACATATATATATATATAAAAACTTACATATAGCGAGGGAAGAAACTATATATATAATTACATATATATATAGAGAAAGTGAGAGAGAGAAACATAGAGTAAGAGAGAGAGGGAAAGAGAGAGAGAGACTGCTGTATACAGCAAGGGGGGGGATTTCCAGGTTCTGGAACCAAGAACCCAGCCCCAAACACACACACACACACAGGAACATATATACATATATGTATATATATACACAACTCCCTATACACTCAACCAAATACCCCCAAATTCCTCCCACATACTCACATACATATATACTACATATACACATACTAAAAATACACATATACATGTATAAATCATATCAAATTAAGGTTTGAAATTCGTTTTTGCCAAAAACTGGAAAATCCTAAAATCAGGAAATAGGGACTGTGCATTGGAAAAATAGGTAACTCGATTTACACTCACCAAACCGAGCTAAGGCTCGAACCCAAGGGTTGGTAACACTAGCCCCTAGTCTCCTCTAGTGTCTAGGGGGCCTGACACGACACCACGACACATTTCGACGTGTCCACGACTCACAAAACCCAATCGGGTAAACTATGATACACACGCACACACACAGTATCGTGCACGCGTGCAAATCACCCTAGGACACGACACACACACTCTCGTGTCTCGTGCTCGTGCACGAATGTTCACCTAGGGGTTGTGCACGTGTCCAACACCCTGCACCGTGTCCACGTTGATCCAGGACACGGTACGAAGACCGTATCAGTCGTGAAAACACGACTGATACGCGCGTTTCAGACCGCGTCGTACAGAGATGCACACGTCTCGTGCTCGCGACACAGGACACGACGCATCTCGTGCTCGTGTCCTCGTGTACGCCACATGAAGGGCTACACGATGGTGTCATCATGAGACACCCAAGTGTCGTTTCCATGCGATATGACACGCTCAAAGTTGGCTCTGTGCGTGTGTACACTGACAGTGCACGACTAGTGCACGTGTCCGTGCTCTCTCGACACGACACCAACGTGTCTAAAACTCGAGGGGGGGCATGTCAGAGGTTGCCCCCTCCTCTGTGTCAATTTTCACGTGTCCACGTGTCCAATTCGTAGAGAAATCAGTGTCGGGTAGCAGGGGATTAAACTGTGCACAGTGCTGTGTCCAACTCGTATGTTCGTATCCAATTTTGACACGGACACGATACGATTTTATGCTCAGTGATGGGGTTCTGTGATCTACACCTATAGGGCTAGAAAATTGTTCAAATAGTTTTCGAAATCATTAACATTTCATTCACTGAGGCAAATCATCAAACACTTCATTAAAAACCTAGATACGTGTCCGATACGGACACCAAACCAACTCTAAATCCTACCAAACTTGACACACAATACCCTAGTACCTAGATGCATGCAAATATGAAAAGAAAACACAAATTTAACAAAGTTTATGGGTATTTACCTATGAGTGCAAAACTCAAGGAAAACAAGGTTTTGGGGGGGTGTCCTCTTCAACTTGGGGATGCCCAAAGCTCACGAAATCCTCGATAGCAGGCCCTAACTAGTACCCTCTAGTGTAGGGGAGTCCAATGCAAGAAACTGGGCTCAATTTAGAGCTAAATTGGTTAAGTGGTGAGGGTGTGAAAGTAGAAGGAAAACTAGGTTTTTGTGAAATAAAAAATAGCATGAATGAAGAGGGGGGGTGTTTATATGGAAGGGGGTAGGGTGTGGCTGCCATGGGGGGGGGGGGGGGGGGGGGGGGGGGGTAGGGTAGATATTTAGGGCTCCTTTCCACCTTGCTAACTTAGCTTCTAAGTCTTGGACCAAATAGATATTTCTAGGTTTTATGAAAAATATCTATAAAACAAATATCTAAGATATTTCAATCCTAAGATATTTACAACATAAAGTAAATACCTACACTTAGTCTTCTAGGTTAGTTGCTAATCTCTAGGTTAGGGTAAACTAGGTTAGGGCTAACATGACACTAATCCACTAATTAAATAATATTAAAAACACATAAATCCAAATAATTCTAAATAAATTCTAATAAATTACCAAAATACCCTTTAGGCTAAAAAGCTCTAATTTGATGTTCTAAACCTATGGCTAGGCTCACATGATCATGGTTAGTTTTTAGGTTATAAAATCTCTAGGGTTTATACTAGGATTACACTAGTAAAATCACAAAGTCATAAGCCATGACTTAGAAAATAATTTTAAATTAACTAAAATCACCAAAAATCATATCATGACTAAAACACCATTAATAAATAATAAAAATAATAATTTTTCAAAAATACCCCAATTTCAGAAAACTGGGTCTTACACATGTGGTCCATGCGGTCCATGCGGCACAGGCGGCACAGGCGGTCCATGCGGTCCATGCGGCTCATACGGTCCATTAGGCTCATGCGGCCAGGCTGCTGCTGCTGCCGCATGAAGGGATCCGCTGACTGTGCAGATTACAAATCAGTTATGGAAAGGCTGAATTAATGTAATTAAATCAGATCCTATCTTTGTGGGATTTGAATTTATTCAGATCCTATCTTTGTGGGATTTGAATTAATTTCGTGGGATTTGAATTAAATCTCGTTGCTATCTTTTGGGATTTGATTCAATCTTTCCATAACTGAAGAGGCGATTAGGGTTTCCACCCTCTCTCTATAAATACTCTCTTCTGGCCTCCTTTGTGACAACTACGAAAAATACAAGTAAGAAAAGGAGAAAGAGAGAGAGAGCTGCTGCCGCCATTGCAAGTCCATCCGAGGAGTCAGAACAGAGGTGACATCGAGCGTTCCACAAGTTATTCAACTTGCTGGTTCCTGGAAGCAGATCGTGTGGGGCGAATCTTGCTTTGAGTAACGGTGTTTTGACACCCCAGCATTGTTCTTCTTCTCATCTCTCTCTAGTTTTATTGTAACTCGTTCTGTCCCAATTGTAACACGTTTGCAAGGAAGAACGAGAGATCTTCTCTTTGCTATTTTTCTCCTTCAGATTGTAATTTGGTTTTTTAGTTTTATTCGTAGATCTTGAGTTTGATCATCACAAAGTTTTGTGTGACATCTCAGATCTCGATTGCATTAGTTTTCATCTTCGATCAAGCCCCCGGGACTAACAATCTCAAAGCAAGATCCGTATAGATGGAAAACATTAATGCTTCGCTCCTCCAATCGGACTTCTGCAAGTTGGAAAAGTTCGATGGAGAGCACTATCAAGTCTGGAAGAGAAAGGTGTACCTAACTCTTCAACTGAAAGACGTTGATCACGTTCTGTTGGAGGAAGAACCCTCTGTTCCAGACACTGGATCTACTATCGCCATCAACGCGTCTACCAAACTCCAGGCCAAGTAGAAAAGGGAAAATAGCATCTGCAGGCTTTTCATCCTGAATGCTATGGAGGACTCTCTGGCAGAATCCTACTCAAAGAAGGAACTTGCCAGAGACATATGGGAGTCTGTGGAAAATCTGTATGAAGAAGATAAGAACAGGAGCAAAATATTTGTGGTTGAAAAATATCACAAATTGCTCTTTGAGGACGAAAAGTCCATGTTACCACAGGTGAAAGAATTTTTGAAGCTGCGTCAGAAACTGGAAGACGAAGAGATGCCCCTTCCCGACAAGTTCGTCGTCGGAGGGATCATCTCAAAACTTCCTGCTGGATGGAGTACCTTCTATGCAAGGATGCACAGAAAGAAGCTAGACATTAGCTTGGGAGATCTACTTCAAGAGATCCATGTTGAGGACGAGATACGTTTTCAACAGAAGATGGACACTCTGTCCAAACAGTTGGCTAAAGCCAACCTGGTGCAAACGAGGGATCCCAAGGGGAAGCAGGCGACTTCTCATCCCAAGAAGAAGGACTTCACTAATCTGAAAGTGAAGGGTCCTTCTTTCAAGCAACAGAAGACTAAGTCCCACGTGACTTGTTATAATTGTGGCAAGAAAGGCCACTACAAGAGTGAATGCAGATCTAAGCCTAAACAATCAGAGAAAGGTGAGCCTAATAAGGTTTCATTGGTTTCTAACGTTGTTGCTATGATCGGACAGGTCACAACTGTGGGGGTTGACTCTGACTGGTGGATAGACACTGGTGCGACTTGCCATGTCTGTTCAGGCAAGGAATGGTTCGTCACGTACCAGCCGATATCTGAGAAGGTTGTCATGGCGAACCAGGCCCAAGCTGAAGTTCTGGGGATCGGGACCGTGGAACTGAAACTCACTTCTGGGAACACTCTGACGCTTCAAGGTGTGAAGCATGTTCCGGCAATTGCCAAGAACCTGATCTCTGGGAGCCTGCTCTGCAACGCAGGCTTGAGGATGGACATCAATGCTGGTCAAATGGTGATGTCCAAGAAAGGAACATACTTCGGGAAGGCTTATCAAACCGAAGGCATGTTTAAAATTCAGCTTGTTAACCAGTTTGAAGACATTAATGCAGTTGCATTTTCTGATTATTCTCTTGAGTTGTGGCATAATAGACTAGGACATGTTCATTGTAAGAGAATTAACAAAATGTCTAGTCTAGGACTTATCTCCAAATGTGGGGGTAAGGTGGAGAAGTGTGAGGTGTGTGCTCAGACGAAGATCACAAGGAAACCCTTTCATCAGGTCAATAGAAGCACAGATCTTCTGGAGTTGGTGCACTCCGATATCTGTGACTTCAAACATTTCTCCACGAAGGCCGGGATGAAGTATTTCATAACCTTCATCGACGACTTCTCAAAATACGCGTTCGTCTACTTGCTCAAGTCCAAAGACGAAGCTTTCGAGAAGTTCAGAGAGTTCAGGGCCGAGGCTGAACGGCAGACTGGACAACAACTCAAGAGGCTGAGAAGTGATCGAGGTGGAGAGTACAGGTCTCATGAATTCGCATCGTTCTACAAAGAACATGGAATCATATGCGAGACTACTGCTCCATATTCTCCTCAATCCAACGGAGTAGCAGAGAGGAAGAACCGGACATTAACAGAAATGATGAATTCCATGCTGCTCACTGTAGGTCTTCCAAAATGCTACTGGGGAGAAGCTGCATTAACGGCCACTTTCATTCTGAATAGAGTGCCATATGCAACTTCGGACGTAACTCCTCATGAACTCTGGTTCAAAGTCAGACCCAACTTGAATGTCATTCGAGTGTGGGGGTGTCTGGCGTATGTGAAGCTTCCAGATCTGAAGATTCAGAAGCTGGGGACAAGGACTACGAAGGCTATCTTCTTGGGGTATGCCGAGAAGAGTGATGCTCGGAGATTTCTTGATATTGAATCAAATCATATTATCGAATCTCGCGATGCTGAATACTTTGAAGACAAGTTCGCAAAAGACAAAAACATTATTCTTTCGGACATTTCGGAAAATGATGTAGGTACTAATGAGACTGAAATCTCATACGAGCCAGTAGTCCAAGAAGAAGCTGTTGTTGATGAAACAACTCTTGTACCAGAACTCGCCGAGCCGTCAGCTAAGCGAGCGAGGAGACCGAAAGATTTCGAAGATGACTTTGTCACCTATCATGTGGAAGCAGATCCGCTTACCTATGATGAGGCGATGAAGACCAGAGATGCTATCTTCTGGAAGGAGGCAGTGAATGACGAGTTTGACTCTATCACCTCCAATAACACATGGGTGTTAGTAGATCTACCTGAAGGAGAAAAGCCTATTGGATGTAAATGGATCTTCAAGAAGAAGATGAAGGCAGATGGAACTATTGACAAGTTCAAGGCCAGGCTGGTCGCCAAGGGATTTTCTCAGAAACAGGGGATAGACTACTTCGACACGTACGCTCCAGTAGCTCGGATGACCACCATCAGGATGTTAATCGCTCTAGCAGCTATACATAAGTTGGTGATACATCAGATGGATGTAAAGACAGCATTCCTGAATGGGGAGCTGACCGAAGAGATTTACATGCAACAGCCAGATGGATTTGTCGTCAAAGGTCTTGAAGACAAAGTCTGCAAGTTGGTGAAATCATTATATGGTTTGAAGCAAGCTCCCAAGATGTGGCATGAGAAGTTTGACAAAGTTATTAGGTCAAACGGCTACAGAGTCAGCGAGACGGACAAATGTGTTTACACAAAGTTCGCTGATGGAAGAGGAGTCATCGTTTGTCTGTACGTGGACGACATGCTAATCCTAGGTACGGACATAGGCTGTGTCACAGAGACAAAGAAGTTCCTCTCAACCAAGTTCAGTATGAAGGACTTGGGGGATGCAGATGTCATCTTGGGCATAAAGATCATCCGGACAGACACTGGAGTAGCGCTGTCACAATCTCACTATATTGAGAAGATGCTCACACGCTATGGGTATAAGGATCTTCCAGGGATCGATACGCCATACAGGTGTGATCAGAAGCTGAAGCCAAACTCGAGGGAAAGCGTCAGGCAGCTGGAGTATTCTAGCGTTATCGGAAGTTTGATGTACGCAACTACTGCCACAAGGCCTGACATAGCTTTCGCCGTGGAAATGCTGAGTCGGTTCACAAGCAACCCAGGGGTTGAGCACTGGAAAGCTGTGAAGCGAGTAATGAGATATCTCAAGAAGACTCAGACATATGCACTGTACTACAACGGATATCCGACAGTAGTGGAAGGCTTCAGTGATGCTAGCTGGTGTTCAGAGGTGGAAAGCGAGAGATCTACAGGTGGATATGTCTTTTCCTTGGGTGGAGCTGCTATATCGTGAAAGTCGAAGAAGCAGACTATACTCTCTCGTTCCTCCATGGAATCTGAATTCTATGCACTTGAAACTGCAGCAGATGAAGCAGAGTGGCTTCGGGAGCTCATGTATGATCTTCCAGTGATTGGGGCTCAGATACCGGCGATACCGATATACTGTGACAACCAGGCGACTGCGGCGGTGGCATCAAATGACCTCTTCAACGGGAAGAAGAGGACTGTGCGGTTGAAGCACAGGGCAGTACACGATCTTATCAAAAGAGGTGTAATTGCAGTGGTTGATGTTCGGAGTCAGAAGAACCTGGCAGATCCGTTCACAAAGGGCCTCAAACGCCAGTTGGTCGATGACACAGCTTGTAAAATGGGCTTGAAGGCATTCTGGTAGTGTGTCTTTGCAATCCTACCATAAAGTTTTATGCTATTAGTTCAAAGAGAAATCTACTCGGCATCTAACTTTTGGTTCAAAGGAGGATCACTGACTGGAAAACTATCAGGTAACGGTGGATACTTGTTCTATGGAACATGGAAGGGATACTGACCCATAACCACTGTTGTCTACTATGTATTTTTTCTGCAGAAAAACTGATCTTGTGGAAGGTTGGCTTAAACGCCTTAATGAGTTCTCAGGCAGAGTGAATGTCTGGTGTGCTTTACAGGAAGCACGGTAGAGCAGCACTACAAGGAGTGAAACTCCATGCTACAGTGGGGTGACTCCACCATGAGGTTCCCAGGTAGGGGTAATGCCTCGGCTTTACAAGCCAAGTCACAGCGGCGTAGCACCGCAAATAGGCAGGTAGCCTAATGCTGTATGACGTAATTAAAGAGTTGTAGACAGCACTACAAAGGGGAGGATGGCCCCATGTTACAGTGGCATGACACCACGATGAGGTACCCAGGCAGGGGTAAAGCCTCGGCATTGCAAGCCATGTCGTTGCGGCGTAACACCGCAAGGAAGCCTCAGGCTTCATGCTGGGTAGTTTGGCACTACAAAGAGGCTTGTGACCTCATGCTACAGTAGTATGACACTACGATGAGGTTCCCAGGTAGGGGTAATGCCTCGGCTTCAGGCCATGTCATAGCGGCGTAGCACCGCAAGGAAGCGCAAGGCTTCATGCCATATCTTTTTAATAAAGAACTCACCTATAGTGTATGGAAAGAGATATCAGGCCGTCTCTTGAGGGTAAACTTGTAGACGCCCAAAATTATACACTGAAACCAGGCTGGCACAGGGCCTTTAATGTGCAGCCAGAAGCACACGTAACTATACTTTGTGAGTGAGAAGAATTACAATTGTGGTACAGAATTCAAGGCGTAGTCCATTCTTGTATCACATTGTTATTTAACCCATGCGGGAAGATTCAAGTCGTCAGCGACATCTATCCTAATGCAAAATAGACAGTTACTGTGGGGAACGCTCAACCCTGGACACATATATATATTGTGATATATGGGGGATTGTTGGTGCTTTCTTTACATGGAGAGAGCTTGCTCTCAACATGCCTTG
The DNA here is from genome assembly GCA_029216955.1 of Iris pallida. NCBI lineage: Eukaryota > Viridiplantae > Streptophyta > Magnoliopsida > Asparagales > Iridaceae > Iris > Iris pallida. The sequence continues at coordinate 4,427,881 of JANAVB010025798.1, forward strand.
TAAATTTTAGTCCCACATCGGAAATGCACCATGAGTTATCTCAACATATATACGTGGGTGTATTGTTAAGAGATGCACATGGGGTGGTGACCCTAAGGAGGGAACCGTATGGGTGATTTTACAAGGAGATAAGTATAAGGCTCCAAGGATTAAGCATTAATGCTTTTGTCATTCTCTTGGATTAAATTCCACTTGGAGCTAAGCCCCAACGGGGCTTAGCGACTCGGACTCGGACTCGGGCTCATGGGCTCATGAGGCGTAATATGGCATTTTGTTGGTGCACTTTGCACTTAGCACGTCAGCAGTCATGCGGTCTTTATGCGGCTCATATGCGGCCATGCGGTCTTATGCGGCATGCGGCTCATATGCGGCCTCATGCGGCTCATGCGGCCATACGGCCATACGGCCATGCGGCTCATGCGGCACATGCGGCACATGCGGTCCATGCGGCCATGCGGCTCATGCGGCACATGCGGCACATGTGGTCCATGCGGTCCATACGGTACAGGCGGCACAGGCGGTCCATGCGGTCCATGCGGCTCATACGGTCCATTAGGCTCATGCGGCCAGGCTGCTGCTGCTGCCGCATGAAAGGATCCGCTGACTGTGCAGATTACAAATCAGTTATGGAAAGGCTGAATTAATGTAATTAAATCAGATCCTATCTTTGTGGGATTTGAATTTATTCAGATCCTATCTTTGTGGGATTTGAATTAATTTCGTGGGATTTGAATTAAATCTCGTTGCTATCTTTTGGGATTTGATTCAATCTTTTCATAACTGAAGAGGCGGTTAGGGTTTCCACCCTCTCTCTATAAATACTCTCTTCTGACCTCCTTTGTGACAACTACGAAAAATACAAGTAAGAAAAGGAGAAAGAGAGAGAGAGAGCTGCTGCCGCCATTGCAAGTCCATCCGAGGAGTCAGAACAGAGGTGACATCGAGCGTTCCACAAGTTATTCAACTTGCTGGTTCCTGGAAGCAGATCGTGTGGGGCGAATCTTGCTTTGAGCAACGGTGTTTTGACACCCCAGCATTGTTCTTCTTCTCATCTCTCTCTAGTTTTATTGTAACTCGTTCTGTCCCAATTGTAACACGTTTGCAAGGAAGAACGAGAGATCTTCTCTTTGCTATTTTTCTCCTTCAGATTGTAATTTGGTTTTTTAGTTTTATTCGTAGATCTTGAGTTTGATCATCACAAAGTTTTGTGTGACATCTCAGATCTCGATTGCATTAGTTTTTATCTTCGATCAAGCCCCCGGGACTAACATTATATAATTATTATTATATGTTTTTTGTTGTTATTAATCACTCCCAATCTCCCACCTCTCTCTCTCTCTCTCTCTCTCTCTCTCAGATCTCACTCCTTCATATTTTTTCCGGAAGTAAAACATGTGAACAGTAGAGTCGACATGAACTATAAACCCATTCCATTATTTTTTTCTCCACTTCACACAAACTCAAACAAACCACTGAACTTCTATCTCTACAGTAATATTCTCTTTTGTTGCATGACTTCGGGATGAGTTCAGCTGAACCAAAATGAAGCACTTCAATACTTTCCATACAATTTTCTAAATAATTAGGAGACATTTCTTCTTCAGTACACAGTACTAGTAGTAGTGACAGACCATCGATAATCCAAATGAAGCACTCATGCAACTAAAAAGATGAGGACTTTCCTTACAGGATATATATATATATATATATATATATATGTATATATATATATATATATATATATATATATATTTAAGGGTTTACAGGCGATCAGCCTTCTCAGGGGGCGGCCAGGCTTCCAATGGAGGCAACCCCGGACACCGGAGACCCGTCTCTCCGCGACGAAGGAGGCGGGTGGACAACTGAGCGCAGATCAGGGCCTACTGCTCGTAGAGATAGATGGGTGGGAGCCAATGTGATTACAAAGAGGCAAGGAGATAACAGAGGGTACCAGGCTAGACAACAGGGAGCCAATCGAAGACCGACGATCCCTCCACCGCAGGAAGGAGATAGAAGTACCCAGGCGGCTGAACAAAGGGGAATAGGACATAGGAGAACCATGGAAGCTCTGAAAGGGAGAGACACCATCAATCTCGGGAGCAGTGGTACCCAACGCGCGCGGCCGGCACCGATTTCATGGGCGGAACTTTGTAAACCAGCTCCGATCCAAAAGGAGGTTGAACTTCAATATGTAGAGCCAAAGTCAATAGATGGAAGGAGGGGGTGGAGATCACGACAGATGACATCGAGGAGACATTGGCATACTGGAAGAATACCCTAATCTTGTATGTAATGGGAAACAAACCTTATTACGGGCAACTGAGAGCATACGCTCTAAGGATTTGGCGACCGAAGGGGGAGATGGAGATTTTCTCGAGAGAAAACAGATTTTATTTTATTAAATTCGATCTCACAGAAGATTTGGAAAGAGTTCTAGAGGGGGGCCCCTGGACGTTCGATGGACGACTAGTAGTGCTCAAGAGATGGCTGCCCGAATCATGCTTCGAAAAGGATCGACTCTCATCCGTTCCTATATGGATAAGACTGTCCTGGTTATCACCGCAATTATGGAGTACGCCGGCAATCATAAAAATTGCCAGTATGATAGGTAATCCTTAATCCTCTGCGTACAGATATTCTCACGGCAAGGCGCAAACGTCTATCCTATGCCCGGGTGTTCGTGGAAATAGAAGTTGCTAACGAGCTGCCAAGTCAAGTCGAACTTCTGCTCCCTAATGGAGAGACAATATGGCAGAATATTGAATACGAATGGGTACCACCGTCTTGCGTTGTATGTCGGTGCTTCGGGCACGTAAAAGCCCATTGCCGGGAACGGGAGGAAACTGTGGAAGAGGAAGCCCCAAATACCCCTCGGGAAGAAGTTGTAAGCCACGCTGAAAATGAGAGGAACCAAAAAGATAAGGAGGAAAATAAGTACGACGAGATGGAAGTAGTCCTAGCGGATAACATCCAGAGAGAGGTTGAGAATGCTGAAGGACATAGGGCCTCTGTACTAGGAAAGCGGCAAGTTTCTGAACGTGGAGGAAGAGAAGTCAGTCATCAGTTAGCTGGACAGGAGGAAAGAGCACAGGAGGTGAACAGCTCCGTTGATGAAGCCAACCAATTGGCATTGGAAACCTTGCCAAGTGATTCAGGCGATCGGAAGGAAAGTTCAGGAGGAAGGGTTTCGAAGATAGTCCGGTTATATGGAGATGGCAACCATAACCAGAGTAGGGGAGGAGGATATGGGGATTATATGGAGGAAGGAAGTACTCACAGAGGGGAGCTAACGGCAGAAAACCCATTATGGGTAGCCAGGCTTAAGAAAGCAGTTGTGGACAAGGGACATGTAGGCGAATTACATAAAGGAAAGGCTCAATCTGATCGTCCTCGAGAGAGCCTGCGTACTACGGAGGACGATTATGCCATCCATCAATGACGGTACTAACGTGGAACGATAGGGGGGCTAACTCGGTGGGGAGGTGGAAGGAAATCCAACAGATGACACGCGGTAGTAGGAGTTCTATAGTGGCCATTCTAGAAAATAAAATTAAAGCTTTGGACAGACTAAAGCAGCGGACTCCGGACAACTGGGAGACAGTACACAACCTTATCCCGGGTGGAGTAGCTCGGATATGGGTTATGTAGGATGGTCGAAAATGGAAGGGCCATGTCCGATACGTTTCGGACCAACTGATAGCAATCAACTTCAAGAATAAGGGAGGACTCGAATTTGTCATGGGGGCTGTTTATGGCCAGAATGACAGGCGATTGCGAGGAAACCTATGGAGTGACTTAATAAAACTCTCCGTAGATGTGGGAAACCAACTTCCTCTTCTCGTTAGCGGGGACTTTAATGCCTTACTGGCAGGAACAGAGAAAGACGGAGGCCGTCCGGTTCCTCAATATATCCTGGATGACTTTCAAAACTGTCTAACCAGATCGGGACTGGTTTGCTTGGAAAGAACAGGACAAATTTGGACATGGAATAATAGCTCGACTTCCAATCGTATCGCTTGTCAACTTGACAGAGCGCTCGGCAATATGAGATGGTTAGAGATGTTTCCACATGCTCGGGCGGAGGGTCTCCAAAGGGGCACAAGCGACCATGCCCCCATCCTGATACGGATGACGTCGGCTCCTAAAGCAGGTAGAAGACCTTTCCGGTTCTCGAATGCGTGGACTTCGATAGAGGGGTATAATGAAGCTGTGGACAGAGGACTGCGGATGGCAGTTTCAGGTAACCCACAATACTGTCTCATGCGAAAGCTCAAGCAGGTTAAACAAGAAATCAGGAAATAGAATATAGTGAGACCGCCTATAGAACTTGAAGCCAAGGTGAAGTAACTAAAAGAAGTCCAAGACAAGCTTTAGGTCACACCTTTCGAAGCAAATCTGGTCTCGCTCGAGGCAGGGCTTCAGGATGAGGTCCGACGTCTCCGGTTCCAGGAAGAAATTCACTTGAAGCAGAGAGCCAAATGTAATTGGCTAAAAGAAGGGGACAGGTGCTCGAAGTCCTTCCATGCGACGATTAAGGCTCGTCAAAGCAGGAACACGCTGGCGTCGATCATGGATGAGACTGGCTCGATTATTGTCCAACCCGAGCATATCAAAGATGTGGCTGTCTCATATTTCAAGAACTTGTATGCCCAACCAGGTCAGGAAGAGGAACTGCCGGAAGCTGTATGCAAGCGGGTGGTCACCGAGGCGGGAAATGAAGTTCTCAGAAAGAAAGTTCAACTTGACGAGATCGAACAGGTTATCAAGAATGCCAATCCGGACAAATCCCCAGGCCCGAATGGCTTAAACGCTTATTTCTTTAAGCAACACTGGAATCAACTAAAGGGCCTTCTACTTCATGTGGTGGATGACTTTTTTACTACGGGATGCCTAATCCGAGAACTGAACCATACGTTCCTAGTTCTTATTCCCAAAAAAGAAGGAGCAACAGAGATGGAAGATTTTAGACCAATTGCATGTTGTAATTTCGTTTACAAATTAATCACCCATATCATGTGTAACAGGATGCAGGCGATAATGCAAGGGCTTATATCAGCTAACCAAGCAGCATTCATCAAAGGGCAAAATATAGCAGAGAACTGTCTATTGGCGCATGAGTTGATACGGGACTTTAATAAAGCAGGAGGGAGAAAAGGATGCTTAAAGCTCGACTTAAGGAAGGCTTATGATACGGTAAACAGGAAATTTGTTTGTAAACTTCTCATTGGCATGGGGTTCGACCAATGGTGGGTGGATCGAATTGAAGAATGTATATCCACACCGTCATTCTCTGTCCTACTCAACGGACAGCCGTATGGGTATTTCGATAGTAGCCGAGGACTACGTCAGGGAGACCCTCTTTCCCCTTACTTATTTACTATAGTCATGGAATATTTCACATGTTTGATGGAGGTAGAGGTACACAGGAAGAACATAACTCCGTTATTCCGTCGTATTAGCCCTGTAGTTTCTTCCCTCATTTATGCAGATGACCTACTAGTATTCATGGAGCCTACGGAGAAAGGTACATCTACGCTGCTGCAGTTGCTAGAGGATTTCAAGAAAGGTACGGGATTGGAACTGAATAAAGACAAGTCGCAGATCTTCTTTAGCAGGGATTGTCCTCATAAATCTCATTGGTCGGAGCTTCTCGGGATAAAACAAGGACAACTTCCAGTCCGGTACTTAGGCATTCCCCTGTCTATAAATTATGTGTCGAACATGGAGTGTATGGGCTTGCTCAGCTACATACAAAATCGGTTGGAAGGTTGGCAATCTCAAATCCTCTCGTTTGGAGGTCGTATTGAGTTGGTGCGCTCGGTGATTGGGGCCATTACAGCATACTGGTTTCAGGCTATTATTATTCCGGTAGGGACTCTGAGAGCTATTGAGCGACTTTGTGCGAATTTTGTTTGGAAAGAGGGGGCTCCACACAATCGCCTGGGAAGAGCTGTGTCAGAACAAAGACGAAGGCGGTATCGGGTTAAGATCTCTCATGACATTGCGTGAAGTGGCAGCATTAAAACTTGCTTGGCGATTCCTGAATGGACACTCCATGTGGGCAGACTGGGTGAAAGCCCGATATGTGGGTACTAATAATTTCTGGGTTATGGAGAGCAATAATAACTTCTCGGTTTCATTTAAGAAAATCCTTTCCTAACGAGCTACGTTGAAGAGTTGCATTACTCGAGTGGTCCGGAATGGAGAAACAACCAACCTATGGATGGATCCGTGGCTCAATAAACAAAGCCTCATTGATCGGGTTGGTTGGCCAGTGTTCGAGATGATTGGGCATGTTTGCCATTAAAATCTTTTGATTGTAATTTCAATTACAAACAGAACAGTGTTACAATGTAGGACTTAGATGTAGTCCTAGGAGTACACTTTTGTTTATCTGGGTCCCTTGTGCCGATGGAGCGAATGGTAATACGTTGACTCCGTTGACGATCTGACGACGGTTATCGGTTCTCTGAAGGTCTAAGTTGCTCTAGGTGCTGGAGCTTGCGGAGAGTAAGAAGACGTTGAGTGTCTGTATTGTAGAAGCTAAAAATAAATTAGCTATTTCTACGCAAAAGCCAAGCCAAAATATGTTGTACGCAGGTCAAACTGAGTCAACATAGTTTATAAAGCTAAATCGGTTTGTACGCGCGCAAGGGTTGCTCAGGGGTTGTACGCTGATGCCATCTGTCCTATTCTTTCTACGCAGTAAAGACAGGTTGTCATCTCTACATTTAATGCAGAGATATGGGATCTGACAGCCATTATTATTTTCTCTGACATTTAATGGCACAGAAGTCGGAGAGATGCTATTTTATATGTAAAAGCTTTACGTAGCTGAGATTTATTGAGATACGCAGACGGCTATAATGATGGTTTTTACTGTTTACGAAAAGACATCTCACGTAACTCAATATTCATTGGTTAGTGTGCTAACAGAGGAGAAATATTACACTCAATTATTTTCCCCTATACGCAAGAGTCTATTTAAGCTAATTAAATGCTTAAGGCTATATTAGCCACTCTTAAGTATACGCGTATTAGTTTATTTGGGTTATTTTAATACCCAAGGCTGATTAGCCACTATACGCAGGGGAGCATTAATTGAGTTTTAATCATTTTGTTTTCTCTTCTGTACGCAAATTACCATAAGTATAGGGTACGTGGTTGAAGACACGCGTACGAGATTATATTACGTGGGACACATGGCGTCCGCGTAAGACTCTGAATATGATCGTGCTGAGCAGTTGTATGAATGTGGGCTACGTGGCATTGTCTGCGTAAAGCTTCCAAAATACTTGCATTGTGTTGAGCCGAGCAGTTAACAGTACGTGGGACACATGGCACTTGCGTAAAGCTCTAAATGAAACCGTGTATGGCAGTTGCATGCGTAATATGCGTAATGGCCTTATTTTGCTGCTTATTTCTCGGAAGACTTAAACCTATAAATAGGCAATAATTTTGACAGAGAATTGGACGGAGAGAATCAAAAGAATTGTTATAATTCCCGAGTGTTCTCTTTTACTTCTTCTTCTCAAGAACAAAGTGAAGTAGAGCAGGAAAGCATTCGACTTGTGCCATCAGTGCCAACTTTGTCGATACCTTTCTAAGGTCTCCGTTCTTCAGTTGTTCTTCCTTCTTCCTCAAGACAGCAAGTTTCTTCAACATCGTTGTGTGGTCCAAGGAACAAAGTGATCATTTGTGAATCAGACTTCCATAGCAATACATTCCCAGAATCAAATTTGTACTTTTGTACTTTTTCTTGTTTTCTTTTCTTGAAGTTGTAAAGGCTTTTGTTAAGTAAAACAAAATGGCGACTCTGCTGGGGACGACTTTCTCCTCTGATGAGAAAGTAATTGCTCAACACGACGATGCGTCGATCGGATTGACGAAGAAGACTCTGGTTGTTTCTTTCGACCAGACTGCCTATGAGGAGATGCTTCATGCTGGGGGTGGAAATCGCCACTCCAAAGTGTTGAAGTCACGTAAGGTACGAAAGGTCTGGATGCCTAAATCTGACGTACCTTCCTTACAATCTGATGGGATTCTTCCCACTCCTGTTGCTGAGACTCCCGCTAGTGGCGTGGCAGTCCCAATGGCAGGCTCTAACTCTGTTCGCAGAGGTCGGTCTCCCGCCTTTGGCGTGGTAAACACTGTGGCAACTCACCCTGCGCATAAAGGAAAATCTCCCGTCTTCGATGTGGTAGATACTCCTGTCTTGCGTAAGGGTACGTCTCCCGTCATTGACGTGGCAGACATCAATACTTTACGTCTTGCGCGTAAGGGAAAGTCTCCTGCATGTGGCAAGGTAGACTCATCTCTACGCACACAGCGTAACAAACAGTCTCCTGTTGAAAACAGCGTAGACAATTCCTTTTGTTTTGTGGGCAAAACTTCGGTTTTTAACCCACAAATTCCAAACAAAACACCACGCAGAATTCCTAATCTCAGGATTACGCGCGATGTTGATGGTAAACGTTGTGCACAAAAGCCAACTTCTGACTTGCGTACGCAGCTTCAGGCCAAGAAAAATCCGGCCACTTACGCCAATGAGATCAGCAATTCTCTTTATACTCATGGGGCTCAAAGATTTGCTGCACCAAATCAGAAGAAGAAGATGATGCCTTCTCCTACTGTTGACTTACGCCAAATGTTAAATCAAAAGCGTAGTGATAGAAATGTTCCTATGGCTTTCCCTAATGATGATCATCACTGCGAAAGTCATCAAATTGTAATAAAATGTTGTTGCTCTAATACAAAGCGGTCCGTTTTTGACCGATTAAATTATGATGTGTCTCAACAACATGATGAACGTGATTTTGAGTTGTCGTATGCTTCTGTTAATATGGCTTCTCACATACCTAGACGAAGAGGAACGAGACGTAACTTGTCTCAGAATCCAAGTCAACAGAGATTTAACATGATTGTTGACAATTTTGAAGGTGTTTATCAGAATACTCGATCAAGGAGTCGTCAATCTATTATGCCCTCTTCAGATTCTGAGGCTGGGGGTACTCAGAATTTTGATTCTGAAACTGATAGTATGGACTCTAATCTCTACACTAGTCCATCCGTAAGTTCAAAAGAGGCAGAAATTTATGTTGCAGGTGATGAACCGGAATCTTCCGGTAATACAGAACAAAGACTAATTATAGTCGAGCAAACCATGAAGGAGCTGATGGCTATGATGCAAAACATGCAGCAAACTCTAACAGCCCAGCATACAGTTCCACCTCCGGTTCAAGTAGTCACACCAAACCAGGATGGACAGGGGGTAGACACACCCCTAAACAATCCTGAACCCATTGCTAATCAGGATTCAGCATCTCCTGAACCTCTTCATCCAGAAAGTGCTCCACTTCCTCAGATGGGAGTTCCAATCCTCCCTGTTACTCTCCAATCCAATGGTATATTGCAAGAAGTAAGAGAATTAAAAGCAGAATTGGAGAGTATGAAGCATAAAACTCATCTCCAAAAATTGGGGATTAAACAGCCATATCCTCCCCACTGGAATAACGTTCCCTTTCCTTCCAAATATAAACCACCATCCATGGTTTTGTTTGATGGGAAAACTTCTCCGAATCAATTCATAAACCATTTTGAAATGATGACTATTCATTTAGAAAAAAATGACGCCCTCCTCACTAGAGCTTTTATTGGTTATCTGACAGGCATTGCTTATGATTGGTATCGTAGTTTACCTGATAATTGCATATCATCATTTGAAGAATTCAAAGCAATGTTTTTGTCTCGCTTTTATGAAGTAGGAATGGACATGAACATGTCCTCCTTGATAGCAATTAAACAAAGAGATAAAGAAGAAGCTCGGGCATTTATTGATCGATTTCGACAAGCAACTCTAAAATTGCCTCCTGGGATGCCGGATGCAGCGTTGATTGATACATGCAAGATGAACCTGCATCCCACCATTGCTGTCTTTATTGGGCCCACTCAATTCACTGATTGGCCTTCTTTTATTATGGCTGCTGCTTCAGCCGAAGATAATGGCAGATTGGCACGAGAAAATGGAATTATGTTTACCTCCGAAGATAAAGGAAAGAAGCCATCTGCTGGCCCAAATCATAATAATAAGGGTGGTGGAAAAGGAGATAAAGGAAAGGAGACTCTGGTGGTAAACCTTTCCAAAAACAAACCTGTACCAGCTAATGCTGAGCCGTCGAAATCAAAAGAGGAATATTCTTTCGATGAAAGCGATATTCCAAGTATATTTGAATGCCTGATGAAGAGTGGCAAACTCCAGCTCCCAGATCCTAAACGACCTGATGAGGTCAATTTGACTGATAATCCCAAGTATTGTATCTATCATAGATACATTAACCATCCCACTCGAGCATGTTATGTCTTGAAGAAGAAAATTCAGGAATTGATCAATGCTAAAGTCATTTCATTGACTAATGATGATCAAACCGTCACAACGAACATGACTTCTATACAATTTGGAGATTTCCCTCCACAACAAATTCCTGATGGAGTAATTCCAATCCCTAAAGCTACTTTGGAGATCGTAAATCTTCCACCAGCCAGAGATCAAGTTGAAGGATTAGTCCCTCTTACTTTGAAAAATGAGGAAATCATGTGGGTACATCCCGATTTAATACCTGATTTGGAGAAAGAAAGTAAAACTTCTAAATCCAAGAAAAATAAAAATGTTTTTACTTGTAACATGATCTCTCATGTTATACCTGAAGACTATGATGACCTTGATCATCTATGGGGTGGTATCCCTTTGGAGGAGAGGTTAAGAGGTCTTAATATATGTCCTCCGAGTCTAGCCCCTCCTGTCAAATTGAAACTCACTCATCAGCAACAAACAGCTATGTGTAGTGTGCCTTTATATAGAGCTCAGCAAATCTTTGCTGCATATGAAAAGACACCTTTTGGAATTCTACCACCTCCTGAGTTGAAAACTCATATTGCTGAGACTCAAAGTACTTCTGATGCTCTTTTACTCGATGAAGTTTCACCACTACCGGAGTCACAAATTGTTGTTTTTGATAATCCAAATACTACTGAAGCATCTTCTGAAAGTTCTATTCCCATGCATATCTATAGCCAACAATCAGTGCGCCTCATGAAGTTGATGGGTTATGATTTCCACAAAGCTGAAGGATTAAATTATGGCAAAGGGATACGGCTTCCTTTACAAATGCAATCTCAGAAGAGCACTACTGGATTAGGATGTGAGATCCCTATCCAGCATAAAAAGTCTCATAAGAAAAGACCAAAGGGAAAGAAAACTACAACTTGCAATATGGTAGTAGTATCTCCTGAGTCTGCAGAAGAAGTTCTTACCGGAACAAGGTCCGGAAAAGAATATCTTAAAGACTATGAAGAAACTTCTAAGGAAATGGAAGATACAGTTGAACCTCCAAATCAATCTACCTCTGCTCAAATACCTATTAGTCAGAAGCCTTCTAAACCGTCAGCAAATGAGAAGGGGAAACAACGAGCAGTACGCTTTGATGTACCTCTGAAGTCAAACCAAAGTCAGGGGATGATGAAACCATACAAATTTGACATTCTAGCTCAACTGGCTAACACGCCGGCGAGACTTTCTATCTTTGAATTACTTCGTCTCTCAAAGGATAGTAGGGAAGTTTTGAGTGAGGCTTTGATCCAAGCAGATTCTTGTTTGGCTCAACTTAAAGCTCCTGATAGTACGCCTCCATCTTGTCCTCAATGTCATAGTGTGATGGAAACTCTTCCAAACATCACCTTCACACAGGATGACATGTTACTTGGCCACAATCGTCATGACAGACCCTTGTATTATACAGGGTATATTGGAATGACTGAGGTGGACAGAATCCTCATAGATACGGGATCTTCTATCAGCATTATTCTCCAAAGCATGCTGAGACCATTGAGAATCTCTACCAGTGATTTAACTTATACTAACACAACTATTGTTGGTTTTAATGCTGGCAGGAGCAAACCTTTGGGGAAGACTCGTTTGAAGATCCAGATCGGAGATCTCCGGACGATAGTGACATGCTATGTTATTAACTCCGATGTGTCCTACAATATCCTGTTAGGAAGACCTTGGATACATGAGAATAATATAGTACCCTCTACTCTTCATCAGTGTTTCAAATATGTAGACTCACAAGGGAACGTAAGGACTGAGTTTGCTGATTCTGAACCTTTCAAGAACCTTGAAGCTTACTTCATGGATGCACGACTCTATAAAGAGGAATATATGAAGGAGATCTCTGATATTGCTGAAGACAAACCTTCCTTGGAAGATCAATCATCTGCTGGAAGCTCGGTACCAGTAGAAGACCAACCTTTGAAAATCAAAGTCAAGGGACGAACTCAGTCTCAGACGGTTGATGATCAGCCTTTGGTAATAAAGGTTAAAGGTAAAATTCAAATCGCATCTGAAGAACCTTTGAAGATCCCTGTCAAAAATCAAACTGACATGAATGACCAGCCCTTGATCATCAAAGTTAAAGGACGTACATCCCGTCCTACTGATCCTGAGCCATTGGTTATCAACCTTGGCAAGTCTACGCCTAAGAAAGATGTTAGTCCATCAGCGTCTAATGTAAAGAAGTCTGTAAATGATGTAAATACTGGGCATGTATTTATTCAATCTAATGAAGATTTTCTTTTAGAGTATATGGATGTCAAAGCTTTTTTAACTTCTTTTTCAGAGGAACCTTTATATGTTGATCAGAAGGAAAACTCTTTTCCTCCACACATTGATGTAGGACCATATGCTCAGAAATTCCTAAAATGTGAACCCTATCTCTTACCTGTTACACCATCATCTCAAGTTTGTGTAACTTATAAACAGCAGGAAGAATCATATTTCTTGATTCCTTCTACCAAAACTTACAAACGACAGATTGTATTCGGTTTAGCAAGAAATATTCCCATAACACAAAATAATGATCTTGATGAGAAGGATAAAGGAAATATCAGAATTAACAGATATAGCCAACAATCTCAAAAGATTATTCAGAAAATGGGATATGATTTGAAAACTATGCCGGGCCTTAATATGGGAAAAGGTAGACGGATGCCATTACGTGGAGATCCATTTTATCAGAAAACCCGATGCGGTTTAGGATATGATGCACATAAAGTGAATAATGAAGATGAAGAGGAATATTCCTCTAGTACGTCACAATCCTCTGATTCAGAAGAGAATCAGTATGATGAAGCTGAACAAATCTTCTCTGTTAATATGGTTCAAACTGATGATGAGTCTGAGTCATTTGAAAATGATCCTTGGGTTCAACAGATGGATAATCAATGGGAATTGCGGTTTGAACAACGACAACCTCCTACGGACGACGAAGTTATTCAAATAGATGTAGGTGATGAAAATATTTCTAAGCCAATATTCATTAGCAAGAATCTTTCTAAAGATGAAAGAGAGTCATTAATAACATTGATAAAAGAATATATTGATATATTTGCCTGGAGCTATGAGGATATGCCGGGTCTGGATCCCAAAATAGCTACTCATAAACTCAATATATTTCCTAATGCTAAGCCGGTAAAGCAACAACAAAGGCGTTTTCGACCAGACATGATGGATGCGATTGAAGCAGAAGTTAAAAAACTGATTACTTGCGGCTTTGTTCGCGAAGAACAACATCCTGATTGGGTAGCTAACATAGTACCAGTCATGAAAAAGAACGGTAAAGTCAGAGTTTGTATAGATTTTCGAGATCTTAATACAGCCTGTCCAAAAGATGAATTTCCTCTTCCGATCACAGATGTCATGGTGGATAATACTTGTGGTTTTGAACGCATGTCATTCATGGATGGATTTTCAGGATATAATCAAATCAAGATGCATCCTGAAGATGAAAGACATACTGCTTTTCGTACTCCTTTAGGGGTATATTGTTATACAGTTATGCCCTTTGGTTTGAAGAATGCCGGAGCTACATATCAACGAGCTATGAGCAACATTTTTCAGAAACATCTACGGAAGACAGTAGAATGTTATGTAGACGACATTGCTGTTAAAAGTCGATCAAAAGATGATCATATTCAAGACTTGAAGACTGTGTTTGACTTGATGCGTCAACATCAGTTGAAAATGAACCCTACTAAATCTTTCTTAGGGGTTTCTAGTGGCAAATTTCTGGGGTTTGTGATCACTTCTGAAGGCATCCATGTTGATCCAGATAAAATCAAGGCAATTCTTGAAATGCGTCCTCCACGAAATCTGAAAGAACTCCGTGGCTTTCAGGGTCGTATTGCTTACATCAGAAGATTTATTTCAAATCTTTCTGGAAGATGTCAGCCTTTTTCCCGTTTAATGAAGAAAGGTGTATCATTTGTTTGGGATGAAGCTTGTCAAAAAGCATTCAATGACATTAAGCGGTATCTCACAAATCCACCTGTTCTGGTTCCTCCAATAATGGGAAAGCCATTCTTGCTTTATGTTCGGGCAATGGATCACTCTCTTGGTGCTCTTCTTGCACAAAAAAGTGATATGGGTCATGAACAGGCAATTTATTATCTTAGTCGAATGATGATCGGAGCTGAACATAGGTATACTCCGGTAGAAAAAGAATGTCTGGCATTGGTCTTTTCCATTCAAAAGACACGACATTATGTAACAGGACAAACTATTCATGTTATTTCTAGGATAAATCCTATTCGAGTGTTAATGAAGAAACCAAGTATTCTTAATTCTCGATTAGCTACTTGGGCGATGTTGCTTACACCATATGATATGGTTTATGTATCACAGAAGTCAGTAAAGGGTCAAGCGTTAGCAGATTTCTTGGCTGCTCACCCTATTCCTGAAACTTCCAAGTTATATGAAGACATTCCTGATGAGGTTGCAGATTGCAATATGGCTATGGGAGATGATATTTGGCAACTGTATTTTGATGGAGCCTCACGAGTCGGACCCAAGGGCAATATTGTCTCTGGAGTGGGAGTAGTCTTGGTTTCTCCTGATAAACTAGTTATATACCGTGCCTATTCACTCAATGAGCCTTGTTCAAATAATGTAGCTGAGTACAATGCTTTGTTAATTGGTCTTCAAGTAGCAAAAGAACTAGATATTGAGTTCTTAGAAGCTTATGGAGATTCTCAGCTAATCATCAATCAGGTCAGAGGAACTTATGAAGTCAGGAATCCTGACTTAATTCCTTACCATCAGGCAGCGATTGAACTAGCTCTATTGTTCAAAGGATTCTTCATAGAATTCGTGCCACGCTCTCAAAATTTAGAAGCTGATGCCCTTGCTAGTTTAGCAGCAGATTTAGCAGTTCCAATCAGAAGACAAAATTCAATAATTTTGTTAGATCGTGATTTATTCTGTATTAAAAATAACTTACATATCGAACATAGTTATGCTTCAGAATTAGCTCCTCAACAAAGAGATTGGAGAAGTCCATTCATAGACTATGCTGTCTATGGAATTCTACCTGAAGATCCTAAAGAAGCGGCATCAGTCAAGCGACGATCATTCCGATTCTATTATGACACTTCTATGAATATGCTATATCGTCGTTCTTATGACGGGCTTTTGTTACGATGTCTTTCCGAAAATGAAGCTAAACAAACACTCCGTGAAGCTCATGATGGAGTATGTGGTGCACATCAACCTGGTCCAAAATTACAGGACCGCATTCGTAGAATGGGGTATTACTGGCCTACAATGATAGCAGATGCTATAGATTATGCAAAGAGGTGTAAAGCCTGTCAAATTCATGCAGACTTTATACATCAACCGTCTGAATTTCTTCATCCTACGGCAGCCTCATGGCCATTTGAAGCTTGGGGCATGGATATAATTGGCCCTATCAACCCCCCTTCTGTTAAAGGACATCGGTTCATTCTTGCTATAACCGATTACTTTTCTAAATGGGCGGAAGCAATTCCTTTGATTGAGGTGAAGACTTCCAATGTTATTAGCTTTATTAAACATCATGTGATTTATCGTTTTGGGATTCCCCGAAGGATAATCCATGACAATGGACCACAATTTGCTAGCCATTCATTTTATAAATTCTGTGAAAAGAATCGAATTCAGAATCTGGCTTCTACAGCTTATAACCCAGCTGCTAATGGTTTAGCTGAGGCTTTTAATAAAACGATTATCAAACTTCTCAAAAAGTTTGTCTCTTCCAATAAACGTGATTGGAACCAGAAACTTGGAGAATGTTTGTGGGCATATCGTACAACGGTCCGAAATCCAACTGGTTTTACGCCATTCTCGTTGGTTTATGGATGTGAAGCTGTTCTTCCCTTGGAAATTCAGATCCCATCTCTTAGAATAGCTATTGCCAATGAGCTAATCTCAGAGAACAATGATCGATTGCGGCTTCAAGAACTTGAAGGTTTGGATGAAAAGCGTCTTCAGGCGCAACAACATATTGAATTATATCAAGCACGCATTTCTCGGGCTTTTAATCGTAAAGTCAAAGAAAGAATATTTAAAGTTGGCGAGTTGGTTCTAGCTGTCCGAAGACCTATGGTTATGACTCATAAAAGTAAAGGGAAATTCCAAACTAAATGGGAAGGTCCTTATGTAATCGAAACTGTGTTTTCTAATGGCGCTTATCGATTGTCAAAGCCTAATGGTGATTTACTCATGTTGCCTATTAATGGCAAATTTCTCAAGAAGTACTATGTATAGATGTACAGAGATTTATTAGGGAATGGACAGACAGTTTATAAATAAAATTCCTTTTTATTCATCAAAGACGATATTACATGATACTAAGGGAGATCACTGTCATCCCTATCAAACTTAGGACGAGGGCCAAATCCTTCCTTCCAACAGACATAGTCAGCAAAGGAGTTGAAGTCATCCGTGCTTGAACTCAGCAGGAGTTTACAGGCAGCTATCCTCTTAGCCTCCTCCTCAGGCGTTTTCCCAGGTCCCATCAAGAAGTCAAAGATGTCCTTAGGTGGCTCTGATGCAGAAGATCCTTCGCCCGGCTCTAATGAAGATCCTTCGCCCATCTTTTTCTTTTTGTGCGGAGGCGGCTCCATGGGGGTCGTCTCAACCGCGTTCTCAATTTCTTTCCCAGAGGCTTCAGTTTTCTGTGGCACGTCATTGGAAGACATTTTTGCTTCTTTGAATAAAGAAAGAAAGAAAGAGAGGATGATGCTTTATAAGAAAACTCTAAACTATTTATAATAAAGAGTTATTTATGGACGAATGTTAATGGATGGTTTTGGAATTTGAAACAATCTGTCTTCTCGAAACCGACGGGTTCATCCATTAATTACAAATTCATCGGGTTCATCCATTGATTACAAGTTCATCCATTTATTAGAAAATAAATTGCCGAAATAAATGCTAGGCCTTTTCTCTAAAAACTATTTATGGCAGGTTGACTTAAAAGTTTTGAAAGAAATTTTGTTTAGAAGAGTTTTCTCTATTTTTAAACTCTTTTCTCTCACCGACTGATGTTAATTATTATTCATCATGTCCATAGATACTTATCTACCTTTTACGGGTTAATCCAATCTGTTACGTCCATATTTACCTCTGACAGTATTGTATACCCTATAAGGAGTAAGATTAGCTATCTTTGGATGGATACAATTTATTTGTGAAGGCTTATCACGTCCATAATACCTCTGATAATTGTCCTTCCTAAATCCAAAATTTGTTATTCATATGATTAACATATTACATCAGCATGGAAGAAAAGATTAGAAAGAAAGAAATTCTTTTAAAAAAAAAAATTTTTACAAAGGAGGAGTGATCATGTCCTCGATCATCTTTCTCAGTTCTGCTATTCTTCTTTCTCGAATGATGGGTGCATTTTGAGAAGCAATTTTGCGCTTCGACTCTTCAGAATATCTACGAGAAAGCTCCGTAAAACTCATAACTAGCCCTTCTTTTGCATCGTTCAGAATTTTAAGGGTACTTTCCGAACCACAAATCTGTTCTTCCAAGACAGAACTTTGAGCCAAAGATTTATTTCGTTCAGTAATTATTTGTTCTCGTTCCTCTTTCAAACGAGCCAATACAGCTTCAGCCTCACGAATTTTGTCTTTCTGCTCCACAAGCCGTACATGTGATTTTTCATAAGTGATTCGGTGCTGTTCTAACAGAGGTTTGCTTCCATAAAGAAAAGCTGTTTCTTGTGCAACTTTGGCATTATACTCCTGGAGAGCTTCTTGAAATGATAATTCTCGAGCTGTGTGTTCAGCAGTCAGAGTGTCATATTCGGCTTGAATAAAACTCTCTATAGTGCCATGATAAACCTCTTCATATTCTTGTAAAGGTTGCTCCAGACCTTCAACTATGGCCTGCAAAGTTGTGGCTTTCTCGGTACTATGGAATATGGCAACGTTTCCAATAACCGGGGTGATTGTGGCCTTCAAATCTTTATACTGATAGCTCCCCCTCAAAATCATTTTTGTCAAAGTTATCAAGGTGGTGTAGAAGGTATCAGTATGAACTTGGGCTAGAAAATTCATATCATTGATCGAGCTTGGAGTAGCTACACTTGTTGTCATTGGCAAAGAAAAGCTCGAAGTTGCTACTGTAGTAGCTTCTGCAGTAAGAGCTTGTATTATTGGAGCAGTCTGAGTTGTAGTTGCTGAGATAGAAGTTTCAATCATCAGATTTGTAGTAGCTATGTTTGTAACTTCTACAGCTATCTCTGGAGCTGATGTTTGAATTAAAGCAAGAGGGAGGCTCACTTCAATGACAGGAGCTAGCTCAGACACTATTTCCACAGGAACTGATGTTATATCAGTAGAAAGTGTTCCTGTTGTGGCTTCAATTTCAGCAGCTGTAACCACGACATCTTCAGTTGCTGATTCTTCAATATTAACTGGAGTATCCTCCATTACGTTTATGACGTTCAGAGCTGCAACATCTGTGACTGATTGTTCTGTTAGATTCATAACAACAGCCGAGTCTTTCTTAAGAACAATAGAAGATAGTTCTGCAGGAACTTCTTCAGAAGATTTTTCAATTGATTTTTCGGTTTCAGAATCTTCCTCATCTGAATCATCAACTTCTTTTACATGTGGTTTAACAGGAGGAGTAATCTTCTGAAGAGGGGCTGTCTTGACAGGAGAAATGATTTTCTTGAGTATAGAACTTGTCCCTGTAAAGAAAATAATAAATAAAATAGTTATAATATCTGATCATATGGATAAAATCTATCTTATATAAAAGAAAGATTTGGACCTGATAAAAAGTCATCATCAGAGTCCATATCCTCCCAATCATCCTCACCCAAATCTAAAGCTGGTTCATCAGAGGGAATGGGTTCATTCTCTGTGGGAGTATCCCACTCAATGACCTCAGCAATGGTCCTTGGAGCTACAGAAGAACCTTCTCCAAAAGGAGCTGTAGAAGACTCTATATTCGGAGTAATCTCTGAAACTGTGGTGGTAACAGTTATTGGCTGAGAAACAGTTATCTGTGGAGGAACAGCTGGTTCACTTGCAATTTGTGCATGAGTATCAGTGGTGGATCCCAGATATTGAACTTGTGGTGCAACTGCAGATGAAGATCCTACCTCAAGATCTATGGTTGATGGAAGATTAACATTAGAAACTTCCTCTTCAAATTCTGGCTCATCCAGGAGAAGCGGTCTTTTTATTGCTCTCTTCTTTTTCTTTGGGGAACTGATTGTTAAAGATAATCCCCGTTTCTTCCCACTTTTAGCAGTAAGTACAGGAGCTTCTTCTTTATCTGTGACAATAACTTCCAGAAATTCATCTGGAACAGCATCATTTATTGGGGCATCTTCTGGTACTCGAACAACTTCTTCTGGATCTCCTTCTTTTCTGATTCGGAGACTTCTTCTTAAATCATATCCGTGGGAAAAAGAACGGATAGAAGAATAGAAGATTGTGTATGATCGTAGTATTTTCAATTCAGTAGTAATGGAAGTAGTTGGTATATAGAATTGGGCTCCTGTACATCCAGTACTAAAATATCGCCAAACCCTGGCTCCATCAACTAACTTCCCGTAACTATTGAAGACTGTTGAAGCATTTCCAACATGAAGCTGGTCATATCCAAACTGCCTTGCAAATCTACTTGGCAGATAAGGTTCGAATATACAGCGTTCACCATTCCTGTACATCAAATGAGATGGTCTGATGTATAAAAGCCATTTAAATGCCGGTCGAGGGAGTGATGTTCTATCTTGACCTCCATCTTCAAGACGTATACCCAGAAGGTTTGATGGAACTGAGGGTAGGGTGCAGAAAAAACTCCAACCATGGGAGTAATTTAATGATGCTCGAGTGTCAGCAACAGAGGTCATCTTCCATGAAGATTTGTTATATTTCAAAAGAAATAAACCTGATGGATCTTCCGGGCCTGGAGACATCAAGCGGTTATTATGAAGTAATAACCAACCCATCAAAAACAGGAAGGGTAACTCCACTCTGGGAAATTCGCTACGAGCTTTAGCTCCTAGAACTAATTCATCACTGAAACTCCTTAAACCAGATTGAAGCCGACACACCATGGCTGGAAGCAGACTCAATTTAGCCCTGAAAACTAGACGTACTGCTGGCCATAATATGTCTCGATGGATTCTATCTATAGAAGTAGATCCAGGAACAATCCATTTGCGTAGCCACAAGGATAAGTAGCCAGCTAGTAGGGCCTCTTTCGAGATGTGCTTTCTACTATGACGAAGATAACTGAGGGTTTCTATCCCTGCTGGAAAGTCACCAGTTTTTGATGACAGATATTTGTCCGGGATCTTGTGTTGATTCATTAGAGCAAATATTACATCCCCAGGCATTGTGGTCATGAGATTAACAATTTGAGACTTGTTCTCTTGGAACCTTTCTCCGTCTTCTTTGAGAAGTCTATTCTTGTGATAGAATAAATATGTTGTCCATTTATTGACGTAGGCCAAATTTGAAGGACTTTCATACATGGTAGTACAAGTCAGATAGTGACACATTAATTCTTGATATACTTCAACCAACTGAGGATTCTGTTTCTGAATCTCTGCCAATTCTTGGTTGGTAGGGGTATACTCTTCATAAGGGAGTTCTCCCATTGGTAATCTTGAAATATATTCCATTTCATGGAGTGCAAATCCCATCTCACCAATTGGAGTTGAAATGGTACCAGTGGAATTGATGTACAGTTCCATCAGAGCCAGGAATAAATTATGATTTATATGGATTCCTTGACTAGTAGCAGTAACTGCATTATATAGTCCAATGGTCTGCAGCTCTGATTTAAAATACTTCAACACCCAGGCTGTTAACATGATCCAATTTTTATTCTGAGGATTCATCCATCCTTGGAGTCTAGGATTCCCTGAAGGATATAATACTCCTTTGTTCATAAACCGGTTTATGTTCATTTTTATTTGGACCGGTTGGACCAAGGAAGAGTCTTCACTGGGATTTTCTCCAGGCATTAACCCTTGGAACGGGACCACACCTCCATAACTAGTACTGGTGAAGTATCCCATACAGTTAGCCTGTTCTCTTCTGAATACTATCTTGCCAGGTTTTCCGTTTGTATAAGGAGTCAGATTCCATGCCATCCTTCTGGGATGTGTAGCATGAAAAAAGGCAGCAATCGGATAATCCCTATTCATTTCGGGGAGGTACATTGCCGTATTTTCAAACTTGAATACCCAAGACTCCTTCTTTGGATTTGTTTGGGATTCATTATCAATTGCATCTCCAAATAAAAATGTGGGCTTTAAATATTGCTTTAAAGTTAAAGACATCAATATTTCCCCATTCATCAAAGATAACAACATCCTCTCCCCTTGTGATGTGATCAAATTACTCCGTTCTTCAGGATAAATTGGATTGGTTTGTGGGAAGTTAACATGTGACAAATCTTCCAGATAATTGGAGCCCATAATTCCACAAGGAGAACCAAATATTTCTGCCAATGGATGAATTTGTAGATTTACTGCAATGAAAGAGATGATAAAGTTAGTCAAATAGCCAAAATCTCTTACGCAGATGGTTAAATGGACAGCCTTACGCAGATGACTTTACACAATGTCTACGCAGACAGCCTTACGCAGATGACTTTACACAATGTCTACGCAGACAGCCTTACGCAGATGACTCTACGCAGTGTCTACGCAGACAACTCTAAGCAGATATCTATACAGATGGTCATACACAAGTTTGTGCGTAAAGATTCAAGTTTTCATTTTTTGCTTTATGCAAATTACTGAATTAATTCACATTAAATAGTCTTTATATCTGCGCATAAAGGCTATACGCTTACACATTTTTATGTGTGCGTATTTGATGAATAAACACTTTACGCTGACACGTATACACGTGGGCGTATTGTGTTGATATTTTTGTATGCTGACACGTATACACGTGGGCATCATTATTTTCCCAAATCTCTACGCTAACACGCACAGCGTGGGCGAGAGTTTTAGGGTTTATGATGGTGAAGTTCTTAATACCTCCATTGTTATCCTCGTCATCCTCATCGATTACACTCTGATCAAAGATTCGTCCCCAATGATGATCAAGAGTCGAAGAGATTCCTACCTCTTATAGGATGAGCCACAATTGGGAGAATCTCTGGAGTTTCTTCCGATTGCAGAGTAGTCGTCTCGACGTGATCAGTCGACGGTGCTGCAGTTGCCTTCTTCTTTCCTTTACCGGTGACAGTCTTGCTTTTTGGAGCCATTGATGGAGTGATTTTTTAGGAAGAAGAAGAACAAAACTTTTTTGAGAAAAGAGGATGTACTCTTGAAATTTCAGATAATAAGCGAAAGTTCTTTTTTTGAAATGGAGTTCTATTTATAGAAGAAAGTTTTGAAAATCTTGCAAAAGTGACGGTTACTATCCCGAACTATACACAATTGGTCAAGGATTGTTGGTATCCCGAATTGTACGCAAGAGTTGTTAAAATCCCTGGTTTTACGCTTCTATTTTCAAAGTATTTTAAATATTTTAACATATTTGAAAACTTTGAAGGGGGTCTTGTAGAAGCTAAAAATAAATTAGCTATTTCTACGCAAAAGCCAAGCCAAAATATGTTGTACGCAGGTCAAACTGAGTCAACATAGTTTATAAAGCTAAATCGGTTTGTACGCGCGCAAGGGTTGCTCAGGGGTTGTACGCTGATGCCATCTGTCCTATTCTTTCTACGCAGTAAAGACAGGTTGTCATCTCTACATTTAATGCAGAGATATGGGATCTGACAGCCATTATTATTTTCTCTGACATTTAATGGCACAGAAGTCGGAGAGATGCTATTTTATATGTAAAAGCTTTACGTAGCTGAGATTTATTGAGATACGCAGACGGCTATAATGATGGTTTTTACTGTTTACGAAAAGACATCTCACGTAACTCAATATTCATTGGTTAGTGTGCTAACAGAGGAGAAATATTACACTCAATTATTTTCCCCTATACGCAAGAGTCTATTTAAGCTAATTAAATGCTTAAGGCTATATTAGCCACTCTTAAGTATACGCGTATTAGTTTATTTGGGTTATTTTAATACCCAAGGCTGATTAGCCACTATACGCAGGGGAGCATTAATTGAGTTTTAATCATTTTGTTTTCTCTTCTGTACGCAAATTACCATAAGTATAGGGTACGTGGTTGAAGACACGCGTACGAGATTATATTACGTGGGACACATGGCGTCCGCGTAAGACTCTGAATATGATCGTGCTGAGCAGTTGTATGAATGTGGGCTACGTGGCATTGTCTGCGTAAAGCTTCCAAAATACTTGCATTGTGTTGAGCCGAGCAGTTAACAGTACGTGGGACACATGGCACTTGCGTAAAGCTCTAAATGAAACCGTGTATGGCAGTTGCATGCGTAATATGCGTAATGGCCTTATTTTGCTGCTTATTTCTCGGAAGACTTAAACCTATAAATAGGCAATAATTTTGACAGAGAATTGGACGGAGAGAATCAAAAGAATTGTTATAATTCCCGAGTGTTCTCTTTTACTTCTTCTTCTCAAGAACAAAGTGAAGTAGAGCAGGAAAGCATTCGACTTGTGCCATCAGTGCCAACTTTGTCGATACCTTTCTAAGGTCTCCGTTCTTCAGTTGTTCTTCCTTCTTCCTCAAGACAGCAAGTTTCTTCAACATCGTTGTGTGGTCCAAGGAACAAAGTGATCATTTGTGAATCAGACTTCCATAGCAATACATTCCCAGAATCA
The DNA here is from genome assembly GCA_029216955.1 of Iris pallida. NCBI lineage: Eukaryota > Viridiplantae > Streptophyta > Magnoliopsida > Asparagales > Iridaceae > Iris > Iris pallida. The sequence goes on from JANAVB010025798.1 coordinate 4,452,006, forward strand.
AATTTGTACTTTTGTACTTTTTCTTGTTTTCTTTTCTTGAAGTTGTAAAGGCTTTTGTTAAGTAAAACATGTATCTGCCTATCTCTGCGTATATGTAGGTTCGTAGCTCGGTGTGTGTGTGGAAGAAGGAAATGATCCCCCTATTTATATCTTGCAGGCTGGCTGCTCATATGAGCATATGTAGGATGCACCGATTTGTGGGGATGCCACGTGGTGATTGCTGATGGAGGCGCATGGACGATGCGCTCTGATTGAGGAGTTGAACCCTTCATGTTGCCTTTGTGGGCTGCGACCGAGCTGATACGTAGCAATGGAGAGGATCTTTCAGTTGCTGAGATCTTGGGTGATTAGCACCCCTTCATAGGCTGAATCAAGTCAAATGACACGTGTCGTAGGTCCATGGCTCGAAGATCTCGGATTTGGTGGAGAGTGATCTGATAGGATACACCTGGGATTGGGCGCATACGGAGACTTTGGCTCACAACCTTCAGCAGTCACAAACCAGTCGAGGCGTACGGCTTTTGAGGCGCATACGGGGCTTCAGTAGTGACTTTAACTTCTGTCTTTAGGGATCAGAAAAAAGTCTGAGGCGCATGGCTTTTGAGGCGCATGCAGAGATTCGGGCGCATGGCTGCGGAGGCGCATGCGAAATGGTTGGGCGGCCACGTGGCTTGTAACCGCCGAAGGAAAGCAATGATGATGCTGACGTCGGCGACGCTTCGTCTTCTGAAAAAGCTATCAACTGTTCAGTCCTCGGGGGACATGCTGCCAACTCTGTCAGACTTCAGCATTTAATGTTCTTTGACAGGTGATGGGCTGATGAGTGGACGCATCGATCTGCGTTCCACTAGGCGCATGGGGACACATGGGCACATCCTTATAAGGTGCTTGGTGCTGATGGGCACGTCAGTATGATGCACGGTCTGGCCTGTGCATCCATTTGTATGACACGTCTTTATTGGCCCGACTGTTACGTTCTTCGAGTGCTTTAAATAGCCATTATTTGACTTGGCTGAATTCGAAGCATCAGGTTCATCACCATTAATGTAAATTCATTGCACGGGATTCGGAGAGCCCGCCACTTGGCGCATGGGTTTGATTTGCCCGACCTATAAATAGTGGCAAGGAGAGAGTTTTCTTCTCGTTCTCTCACGTCCTCCCGAAATGAACTTGTTTGCTCGATCACATTCTGTTGACGAGATGCTCCCGAGGGTGAAGATGCGACGCATTGTCTTCATTAATACACTTGAAGGTGACTGTTACATCCAAAAGTCGGAGTCGAGGGCTTCTAAGGCAGGCGGAAGGTGCCTGTTGCATCCAAAGATCGGGATGCTCGAGCCTCGTCTCCGTTATGCTGGAAGAGCCGCAGATCGGAATTACGGTGCCCCGATCTTCCTTGGGCTTTGGGAGAGCTCCTTCTTCTGCTAGAGTGGGTGTTGCCCATTCTGGTTGTGTTGAAAGCTGCTCCTTTAGCCGCGAATTTGCGGTGCTCTCCTCTTCCATCTAGGGGGTTGATTGCCCACCCTCGTTCTGCTCAATAAATGCTTTATTAGTTGAAGCATTTAATCAGATCGAAGTGGCACATATACTGAGACTCCATGATGGAGATGTGCCTGACAGACACGCTGAAGGGCGGCACATAACTGAGCTGCTGAAGGGATGCACATAACTGAGCTGCTGAAGGGATGCGCCTGGCTGAGACGCTGAAGTGATGCACCAAACTGAGAGTGCATGGCGATTGCTGCGCCTGACTGTAGGCTTAGGGTCTTTTCTTTGTAGAAATTCTCCTTTGTACAGCCCTTTTTTAGACATGTAATAGACTTTTATATGAAATAAAAATCTTCTTTTTTAATGTCTATGCTTTTGCTGGGTCAAGTACTTCATCTGAGCTCCCTGGCGCATGAAATGTTAGGCGCATAGAATTTTTCTGGTCCTGAAATTCCATGCTTCTACAAGACCCCCTTCAAAGTTTTCAAAACTTTTTGTCATGTTTTGGAATACTTTGAATAAGAAGCATGGTGGTGTCTTCAATGGGGCACGACTGTTCGGGCGCATGGATACTCCGTACATCAATGATGGGGCGCATGCTCCTCTCAGTTAATGCAAATGATAACGCTTCGATAACCAAAAAAGATTAATGATGATATTTTTTAGATTTATTTGCAGTTATCTCTTCACGGAACCCGAGGCGGCGGCTGATGTCACTCCTCATCAGTTTTCGCGTATGTCTAAGCCTATAAATAGGCATCTGATGGAGAGAGAGGGTTCTTCTCCACTTTGCTTTCTTCTTCTCTAGAGTTCTTCTTTCGAAAAACCCTAACTTCTTCTTTCATGAGATGGCCCCCAAGACTCTTCGCAGTGGTGCTGGCAAGGGAAAGGAGCCTACGGAGTTCGTCAAGGAGGACGCTCCAGTCACCATTGTGACTCCGGTCGACGTTCGGCCTGCGGTGACGGGTGGGTGTGATCCCTCAACTTTTTAGACGAGTCTGGAGCACATGGATGAGTTGCATCATGTTGCTGTGCCCTAACTCTTTATCGCCGACGCACATGGACTTCTGTCCTGATGATAAGCTGTGGTCATTCTGCCGACACGCATGGATTTAGGCCCTGATTATGTGCCGAGGTTTTACTGCTGATGCGCATGGGTTTAAACCCTGATGATGCACCGAAGCTTCACTGCTGACGCGCATGGGTTTGGACCCTGATGACGCGCCAGGCTGCTTGACACACTTCGTCTTCTTAAAGCTTCTATGTTGCCTGACTTTTGTCTTTGCCGTGTCAGTATCGATGACTATCCCTTTGCTGAATGAAGTCCTTCTGGATGCTTCTCTTTGCCAAATGGGAGTTGATTTCGACGATGAGGTTATTAACCCTGCGAAGGCTGCTATCCTACTGAATCAGCCTTCCGAGAGGATGCTTAAAATCTGGGATCAGTCGCCTATTTTCCTCCAGAGTATGATGGAGAGCGGCAAACTGAAATCCGCAGAGTCCGAGGATGCGACTTTCTTGAAACCCGTCTTCCTGTTCGGTACCGCTTGACCTCCACCAAGGAGAAGGTACTGAAGATCAAGGAAGACTGGTTCTTCTCTGCGAAGGGCATGGTTCTGTACATGCGGCAACTTGAGCGCCAATTACCGCTGACGGCCTTCTACCGTTTGGCTTCCAAGAGAAGGATGCCATGGGAACTTACTCCTTCTCAAGGAGGGGTAGTGGGGGGTACTCTTTCGATTGATGTTACTTCGAATCAAAGAGATATCTTGGCCGCCTCGCGAGCCGGGCCCTCGTTCAGTTGCCGAACTTTGCGCCCTGGGAGCCTTTATAGTGAGGTCCCTAATGACACCTTTGCCTTTAGTGCTTCGACCTTTGCAAATCGGATGCTAACATCGAAGGTTATGTATCCGAAAGGTGGCTTTAGGGTTGAAGGTTGGTGTCACCACGTGCCGAAGTAGGACGAGTTGACCCTTTGGGTGTTGTCGAAGTTCAAGGCTGAACTTAAAGAGATTGGGCTGACGGCCGCTATCCGTGCCACACAGGCCGGCGTGGATCTCAATAAGCATATGTTACTTGCACTCTTGAAAATGTTCAATACGTAGACTGGCACTTTCTTTTCTCCAGTAGGGGAGTTGGGATTGGCTCTCCATGAGATGTACGAAGTGTCCAAGCTTTCCTGGGGCTCGAAACCATACGAGGAATATTTTCCGTCAAACGAAGAGATCCTTGTTCTGGAAAAGAAGGACCCGGGGATGATGGCTATTTTCAAAGAGGTGGCGAGCCATCATTACCTGATGCAACGGAAGGACAAAGGCAAGACACAGCCTCATGTGACTGCTTGGAGGGATTACGTCTTCTAGCAGGACCTGGCGGATTCTTCAAAAATTCGGTTTACGACTCCGCAGGGGCTGAAACCCGCAAAAATGACCTCCGAAATGAGCCGACTAGGCGAGAAGGCCCCCCGTTCAAATGAGAGTGGCGAAGATGTATACAGCTGTTTCTGGCACTGTGTGCACCGAATGTCATCCAAGGCAGTGTTGACTGCATACTTGATGATATGGCTCCGGGACTATGTGTTCTCGGGCGGATCTGGCTCTGTGGAGAGGGTAACCCGGAACCTCATTTTGCCAACAGTGAAACTGGTTTTTGGTCGTCCTTTGGCTCTCCTCCCCGTGATGGTGTGTAACCTGCTGTGGGGTTTGAGGAATTTTGTTGACGACGTGGTCGTGAGAGGGACAGAAAAGACAACTTTTTCCGCGCTGAGCTACCATTCCATTATCTGATAGGATGGTTGATTCTGTATTACCCGAACGTGATGAGTCCGGGTCCTGAAGACAACCACGTTGAAGGTGATGCCTTTATCCGTCGCTTCTACAAGAGGAAGTGGCTGTACACCGGCGTCCCCGTCTGTAGGAGAGTCTTGTCTTATCTTCAGGGGTGGGAGATCGTCAAGGTCAGTCCCATCTTCAAAGATTTTGAGGCTGAGCAGGACTTAGAGGACTCTGGTGAGGATGCGATCACTCTGCCGAAATGGGGTTTCGTTGGTTGTAGAGTATTCGGCCTTCCCACTTGGTCTACCGAAACCAGAATAAGTGTTATCTGGAGCCATATTTGCCGAGCCGGTTTGCTCGCCAATTTGGTTACACCCAGCTAATGTTACGAACCCCAGTAACAGTCTCGGGTTTGCTGGAAGTTTACTGGATGGAGCCCGGGGTTGGCAATATTACAATACCGGGTACACTAGGTTCGTTTCAATACACCAGTTCATAATCCTCGGCCACAGATCCTGTAATCGGCCGTTAAGCTGTATTGCGCCATGAATACTGTGCCTCCTGATTATGATAAGGAGACTAGTTTTATCGTTGGAACTCAGTTAGAGGCTACGAAGAACATGTTGGCGGCGGCCCGGTCATATCGTCCACCAGAGTTGGCGAGATATCGGGCTGCTCCTGCAGCATCAACGGTAGGCACTCGGGAAGATCCCCCAGCTAGGAAGAGGCAGGCTGACGCAGAAGCCGGTTCGTCTGCACCGAAGAGGCCGAAAAAAGCGACAACTCCAAGGGCGGGAGCTACGGGAGAGCCGCCTATAACGCCAATAAAATCGGTCCCGGCTGAGGTAAAGGCGTACCCCATAGTCTGGCTCCTTCTGTCATTTTTGTGACATATGCTTTCCTTTTGTAGGAACCGTTGAAGAAGAAGACCCGAGTTTCAAAATCGGGAGTCAGTAAACCGAAGGAGGTGGCGAGTTCTTCTGATGAGCGCATTCCTCCGATTATAATATCTCCCGTGGAGGAGAATCCTGACAATGTTGTTCCTGCAGAGATTTTAGTATCTCCAGATTATGTTGGAAGGGAAGCTGAGGTTGAAGCAGTTCCCGGGAGGGTACAAGCCGCCGCGGGGGCCTCTGACATTGAGGATCCAGCCGATACGGAGCTTCCAGATGAGGAAGTGGAGTGGAGTTCGTCGTCTTCAGATGACATTCCTCCAGAGATGAGTGAGCCTGTTGCGGAAGCAACAGACATGATTGAAGCAGAGGAGAGGGTTGATTCCCCTCCTTATCATGATGAGGGGAGGTCGGCTGCAGCGTTGCCGAACCCTACCCCAGACTCAGCAGCGGAGGCTGAGGTCGCTGTCGACCGGGAGGTAGCAACAGATTCTATCCCCGTGGAGGGATCCGATGAGGAAGGTGAGACTCGCCCATCGAGCCTGACTCCAGTGGAGCCGAGTCAGGAAATAAGTGTTGATCTCGCTACTTTGCCAGAGGGGGAAGGTCCCGTGCGGCCTGCTGACAGTGTGTTGGAGATGGAGGAGATAGCTCCTGATGTCGGAGGTCCCTCCGAGCTTGAGAAGGGTAAGGGTTTGCTGGAAACCCCTGTTGCTCCTTCTACTTGGGGCACGATATCGACGCCCCTCTCGGCTCCTTTCGCTCTTTTGGCTCCTCGGGCCAGTGGTGAAGTTCAAGCCCCCATCGAGGGAGAATCCGTTGATGTCGAGATTTTAGCCTCACAGATTGAAGCTGACGGGTCTTCTTCTGGTCCGTCATCTATAGCACCTCCTCCAACTCCTGCTATGACACCGCAAGTGCTGGCGGATACGGATGAGTACGTGAAGTTTATCGTTGAGGCGGTATACAAGATGCTGCAGAAGGGAGTATCGGCAGTGATAAATGCCAATGGAAGTTTCGCGATGACAAAAACCCTGGCACTCCCTCACATTGGTCTGATGCGTTCCCATCAGGGCCATGATCATATGGCCGAGATTCTGGAGGCATCGGTGGTTGAGTTGGACCAGCTGCTTTCCGAGTTTCAGTGTATCCAGTAAAATAATCTCTCCGTCCTGATAGACACAAAAAAGGAGAAGTTGATCGCTGAGACTGAGTCATCTTATCAGGCCACCGTGGGTGTCTGGGAACGCGAGGTGGCTGAAACTGAGGCTGCGGTGGAGAGGCTGTCTCAATCCACGCAGGAGAAGGTGGAGTTACGGGCTGCGTTGGACGCCAGTATAGCGAAGGTTAATGCCAAGATTCGCCTCCTTGAAGACCAGCGGTCCAACTCTTGTTAGACGTTGAGCGAGTCCAAGCCGAACATGTAGCGTCTAAGGAGGAGGAAGCTGCTTTCACTCGCCAGGCCCTTTCCCTTGCACAGCAGTGACAACAGCTCGATGAGAAGCATGAGGATGACACTTCTCCTGAGGCCGTAGAAATGATGCGTCAAGAGGCCGAACGCCGAGTCCTGGCGACCGTAGAGACTCGGGCGGCAGACTTGAAGCATCGGATCAAAGAGCTTTCAGCCAATCCTGGGGATGCTTAGGGATTGTAGTCTCTCCCATTTTTTTGTGTAATTTGCAACTCCTGCTGGGGATGTAATTCTTTACTTTTGAATAAAGAATACAAAGTTTTGTGGTGTGTTCATTTTTGCTGTCATGAACTTGATGATTTGTGTGGACCCATTATCTTTTGCGCACCTTGGTTTTTAGGTACATATAATAAGTTTAGGAGAACCGACATATTTGCTCAGAGGTAATGTGGACGTGGCAAATATAGGGTTCAAATAATGGAATCTTCCTACTCAGAAGTGTTATGGACGTGGCAGGAACGACTTAGGAGGGACACGCGGAACTACTCAGAGGTAATATGGACATGGAAGTTCTGCGATCAATGTACGGCAACGCAGGGGTTGTCTGTACGGGATGTTTACTCAGAGGTAATATGAATGTGGTAAACATGATGGGTAGCGTATTCTTACAGAGCATAAGATTCTACGTTGTAGGGCGTAGAGGAGCAACTCAGAGGTAATATGGACGTGGTTGTCCTTCTATTGGAGGATAGAACGCCACGCGGAACAGCTGGGTTCCGGAAGCATAAGATTTTGTGGAAGGGAATTGTATGTGAGCCCCGATGATTGGGTCCACAGACTCCCTTGTTGGATGGAGATAGAAGTACATGTCTGAAGGATGTCAAGAGTAGTACTCCTTTAGAAACTTGCCGTTGATAGGCATCATGAACAAGTCCCCATTGGGTTTGGCGAGGCAGTAATCACCGTTTGAGTATACCGTCTCTATGATGAAAGGTCCCTCCCATTTGGGTTCGAACTTTCCTGGTGTTTTGTGTGTCAACACCATCGGCCTCCTGACTGCTAGAACCAAGTCGCCTACTTGGAAAGTCCTCTGCTTGACCTTCTTGTTGAAAGCCTGTGATATACGGGCTTGATAGAGTTCGATGCGATGTTGAGCTAGGAGACATTTTTCATCAAGTGCCTCCAGTTCTCACAGACGGCGACGTTGATTGTCTTCCTCTGTGAGTTGATTTGTGATCGCTACACGGAGTGAGGGTATCTAGATCTCGAGAGGCAGTACCGCTTTGCTTCCGTAGACCAAGAAGAATGGTGTGTTGCCTGTGGGGGTCCGTACCGTTGTACGGTAAGCCCAAAGGCATTCGCCGAGCTTTTCGTCCCAGTAGCGTTTGTTGGATGATACGACTTTTTTGAGTAACCTGACGATAGTTTTGTTAAACGCCTCGGCTAATCCGTTTGCTGTCGGATTGTAGGCGGTTGATGCCACGTTCTGAATACGATTTTTGTCACAGAATCTGCTAAAAATATGGCTGATGAATTGTGGACCGTTATCGTGGATAATCCTTCGAGGTACCCCGAAACGGTAGATGACATGGTGCTTGATGAAGCTGATCACCCTAGTGCTCTTCACTTCCGTCAACGGAATTGCTTCTGCCCATTTGGAGAAGTAGTCGGTGATGGCCAGGATAAAGCGATGTCCCCTTGATGAAGGAGGGGTGATCGGTCCTATAATGTCCATGCCCCAAGCTTCGAAGGCCAAGAGGCGATCGTAGGATGTAGTGGTTTCGACGGTGTATGGATGAAGTCGGCATGAAGTTGGCAAGCATGGCACTTCTTAGCATAGTCGACAGCGTCGGCTGCCATGGTTGGCCAATAGTAGCCCATGCGTCACAGTCGATCCTGCAACTTAGGCCCAGGTTGATGAGCCCCGCAAGTTCTGTCATGAGCTTCTCGAAGGGCTTCGGCTGCTTCTTCGTTGGACAGACATCGAAGGAGAAGTCCATCGTAGGAACGTCGGTACAGCATTTTAGTGGCTGTATCATAATAGAATCGAAGAAACGCCTCCTGACTGAGACGGCTTCCTTCGGGTCCTCTGGGAGAATTCCGTAGATAGCGAAGTCGATGAACGGGAACCTCCAGTCTCGGACATTAACACCAGCGCTTGTTGACATGGCATGGGCCGTTTGTGAGCATAGGTTATTTTTAGAACAGACCAAGTCTCGACCAACTACCGTGACGTAGTATTGAGTCCCGAGGGGTGCTGCCAATGAGGCTGCGAGGCCTGCCAGAGCGTCAGCCTCCAGGTTTTGTAACCGGTGTACATGTTCTATGAAGAACTTGGTGAAGGTTGCAATAATGTTCAATACAACCTCATGGTAAGGAACCAGAACTTCATGGCGAACTTCGTACTGCCCTCTGATCTGGTTAACGACGAGTTTTGAGTCGCCGTAGGCTTCCAGATGATCCACTCCCAGCTGTTGCGCCAGCTGGAGTCCCATGATAAGAGCGTTGTACTCGGCAACGTTGTTGGAGCACGGCTTCGAAAGGGAGTAAGCACGCTGGATGACCAGCTGATCGGGGAGACTAAGGCTACCCCCACTCCGACGATGATTTGGCCTTTGGGGCCTGTTCTTGAAGAGCCATCGAAAAACATCCGCCATACGGGACTTTCTTCGGTGACGTTTGATTCTTAGACCTCATCCGGAATGTCTTTATAGAGTCTGGAGGACTCTGGGCTAGGGTGCGCGGTTAAAAAGTCGGCTAGAGCTTGACCCTTGATGGCTTTTTGTGGAACAAATACCATGTTGTATGGCATCAACAGGATCGCCCATGTAGCTAGCCGGGAATTCAATGATCCTGGCTTCGTCATGAAAACCCTGAACGGATTGACTCGGGAGATGACATGAGTTGTCTGGCCCGAGACATAATGGCGAGTCTTCTGGATGGCGAACACTAAAGTCGAACACTATTTTTCTACGGGATTGTACCGGTGTTCGGCCCCGATCAGCGTTCGACTGAGGTAGTAGATAGCTTGCCCGTAGCCCGCATCATTGTTCTGAGCCAGCAGAGCGTCGAGGGAATGATCCATGGCACGGACATAGAGGAGAAATGGTTTGTCGACGACGGGTGCCACCAGGACTGGCGGGCTTGTCATGTAAGCTTTGATGTCATCGAAAGCTTTCTGACATTCCTCTGTCCAGACGAAAGAGACTCCCTTCTTCATGAGCTGAGTGAAGGGTTGGCATTTTTCGAAAAGGTTTGCTATAAACCTTCGATGTATGCCAGACGCCCTTGCAAGCCTCAAAGTTCTCGGAGATTCTTCGGAGGGTCCATGTCAAGGATAGCCTTGGTCTTCTCGGGATCGACATGAATGCCTTTCGCCGTGATAATGAAGCCCAGAAACTTTCCGCTAGAAACCCCAAGGAAGGATTTAGCGGGGTTCATCTTGGGTTGATGCGCTCGCATGAGATCGAAGACTATTTCAGGTCTTGTAGGTGATCTCCTTTGAGACAGCTCTTGACTGCGATGTCGTCGACGTAGCACTCAACCGTCTTACGAATATGTTGACGAAAGATGGTACTCATAGCCCGTTGGTATATAGCACCAGCGTTCTTCAAGCCAAAGGGCATCACTGTATAGCAGAAAACACCCTTTGGAGTCCTGAATGACGTGTGTTTTGCGTCATCAGGGAACATCTTGATCTGGTTGTAGCCCGAATATCCGTCCATGAAAGACATACGTTCGAAGCCATATGTATTGTCGATCATCACGTCAGTGATTGGAAGCATAAATTTGCCCTTCGGGCAAGCGGTGTTGAGGTCCCTGAAGTCGATATAGACTCGTATCTTTCCATTCTTCTTGGTGACATGAACGACGTTGGCCACCAATTCGGGTGTTGCTCTTCACGGATAAACCCGCTGGTCAGGAGTTTGTCTACCTCTTGATCGATAGCGTTCATGATGTCAGGACAAAAACTCGTTGTTGCTGCTTTATAGGCTTGGCATCAGGTAAGATGTTGAGCCTATGCATCGCGATCTGGGGATCAAGTCCCGGCATATCTTCGTAGCTCCAGGCGAAGACGTCGATATATTCTTTGGCCAATTGGACCAAAGATTCCCGGTCTTCTCCTTTGAGACTTTTGCTGATGAAGATGGGTTTGGAAGAAAATCCATCCCCAAGGTCGATCTGCTCGACTTTGTCTTCGGCAGGGGGTTCGCATAATTCAAAACGAGACTCCCACTGTGCTTCTAGGCGTTGAGCCCAAGGTTCTTCTTCGAAGAATTCTGGCGTTTGGTCTTCGCCTTCATCTTCTTGAGATTGTACAGATGTCATGTTGGCTGACAGCACCTTCTTGAAGACTGACCCGATACTGGTATCGAAATCCCAAGTTGATGCTTCGGACGAATGAGAATGTTCTACTTTTTCTGCCTCTGAACTTTTTGGGGTTGTCAGGGGCGTGACGTAGCCTACCCTCCGTCGAGTTCGATGATAGTAGTCCTGCAATTTTCTTTTAGGTGTTGGAAGCCAGAGAGGAAGACGTCGACCCTTGTCGTAGTTCAGGCCTTTGTTGCTTTTTAGGTCATAACCCATCTTTTGGATGAGGTACTTTGTCTTGTCCGTGTACCGATAGACTTGTATTCTGCCAGTATCTGGTTCTTGCTCGAGTGGCGGGAGGTCTTAATGACGCTCGACTTTGTCGAAGATGATAGATTCTTCGTCTCGATTCCGCGGTGGGACTATAAAACAGTCCCCTTCGGACGGGACTACTCGATTTACATGATTGACGGTCGTTATTTGTGTTTGCAACGACCGTAGAGCGTTATCTAATATATATATGACATTCCAATATGGAAGACTAGAATAATTAAAAGACACTCTACTATTGATGAAACATGAGATTTTATCCCACGGGATTACATTGTCCAGAGAGGGTGCATCTACATCAGCGGATATATATTCTCCTAGCTCTTCATCTGTGAGTACTGGGATTGGATCGGGAGAGTCCACCGCAGCTTTGACCTTGGGATCCGAGAGGGCTATATGGGCCTTCTCCTGCAGCTTGGATGAGATGGATGATTGCGGAGGCTTGCCTTTAAGACGCACCTTCAGAGGTGCCTCAACTGCGCCTTCAGTGATTGGTGCCTTCCTTTGTAGTTTTGCCACAAGGGGAGCCGATATTTGAGGCGGCTTTTCCTTGAGCCGTATCTTCAGGGGAGCTTCAGTAGGTGTTCTACCTAGAGCAGTTGGTGCTTTTCCAGGTAGCTTGATGTTCATGTTGGTAACGTCTTAGGTGGCTTCCCTTTGAGTCAAATTTTTAAAGGAGCGTCAGGAATCATCTCTGGCTCCATGTCCGGCTCTGCTGCCATTTCTGTTTCATCGTCAGCATCATTGGCTTCCTCCTCGTCGGACGACTTGTACAAGGTGGAATCAGTGAAGTAGGCTTCGACCCCTTTGAAAGGGTCAATGTCCGCGAACTCCGTCCAGATGATGTCATTGGTGGACACGTATTTCATACATTGGTGGAGTATGGATGGTACCACCATGTACTCATGCAGCCACGGATGACCCAGTAGGAGGTTGTAGTTGACGTCGGCGTCCACGACATAGCAAGTCACCTCGGTTCTGAGGTTACCGATATGACACTTTAGCCGTATTTTGCCCAGTGGCTCGCTTTTGCTAGCATTAAAGCCGCTGATTGTTGTGTTGGAAGGCGCCAGACGGTACATTGGGATCCCCAGTGTTGAGAGCAGCATCTTTGGGATGATGCTGAGGGAAGACCCTGGATCGATCTGAATCCGCTTCACCTTGACGGAACCGATATACCCTGTATAATACAGTGGCCTGTTGTGTCAGTTGTGTTTGAGCAGCATGTCTTGTTGGGTGAAGATTATGTTGGGAATAACCTCATCTGCACAATAGCAGTGCGCACATGTAGTTGGAAGATCTTCAGGCTGCTTGACCTGACTGATGAAGGACTCAGCATCCTTCAGAGCTTCACCGAGAGCTTCACGAGTGTCCTTGGAAAGACGAAGAAGCTCAAACAGAGATAGGTGGGCAGGAGTACTGGCAAGTTGTGCCAGTATGTCAAAGTTGTGGGGCTTGGCTAGTCCCGAAGCATTCTCCTTTCGCAAAGGCTTGTCGAAACGGGCCTCTATATGCTTCTGTTTATTGGCTACTGGAGGCCTGGATGGGCCCTCTTCCTGGGCAGCAGGGACGATGGAAGGAGGCACTACCTCGATGGCAGCTTCGTCAGGTTGGGCATTCTGATGTAAACACGTCTGTACAGGAAGTGCCTCTTCCGTAGAGGAAGAGACCATGCGGCAAGACTTGATCTTTCTGCCCTTGGTTTTGGAGGCAGAGCGTACCTCCGGTTGAGTAACTTCGGAGACAAGGTCAGGGTGAACCCATAAGACCTCTCCCTGAGATGTGGTGAGTGGGACGAGTCCGCTCACGTTGTCACGAGTAGGTGGTAAGTTAACCACCTCCATTGTCGCCTTTGGAATGGGGACGACGACATCTTGCGTTGTGGTTGGCGGCAAGGTGCCAAATTGGAGTGACACCAGGTTGGCCGAGACCGTTTTCTTCTCGTAGTCGACGGAGATAACATCCGCATTGATTATGCGTTGGATGTAGTTCTTGAGGAGGTAGCAGTCCTTAGTTGGATGTCCGACAAACCGATGGTAGTGATAGTACCTCGGATGGTCCACTTTCCCAACCTCGTCGGGACGCTTCGGGTTCGGCAACTTGATCTTGTCACCTTGTTTCAATATCTCGAAGAGTTGTAGGGTGTCTTCATCGTTGAAAGAATAAACCTCCTTTGGCCTTGGTACAAGTGGAGGCTTCTGAGTGGGTGCTGATGCACCTTTGGAGGCATTGACAGTCAATGCCTGTTTTTCCTTCGTCTTTCGTCCGGGATTGTTGGCTGCAGGCCATTTTTCCTTGTCCTCAAAGGCAGGAAAACTGACTCCCAGAAGACGAGCATTGGATGCCTTGTTTTCAGCTGCTTCGGCCTCGATGATCAAGGAACTCCAGTCGGGAGGAGGAGTGGAGTTGAGCCAGAGCTTGATCGCAGGCAGCATGTTCATGCTACAAAAGGAGAGGAGTGCGTGTTCTGGCATGCCCGGGGGCAGTCTGAAATAGGCTTGTCGGAAATGTTCGATGAATGCTCGAACCGTCTCCTTCTCCTTCTGGCGCACCGCTATGAGGGACGCCATTGTCATGTCCTTCCCTCCGTCGTAGAAACGATCGAGGAAGAGACGCGTCAAGTCGTCGAAGGAAGATATGGAATTGTCGGAGAGACTATAGTACCAGTCGTAAGCCACTCCTTTCAATGCCCCGACAAATATGCTGGTGAGTAGTGCATCCTCTTTCGGGAGATGTCCCGTTTGGGACTGGAAGTACGTCAGATAACGGCATGGAGAGTCCTTTCCGTCATATGGCGTCAATGTTTGTGGTTTATATTTGGGAGGATAAACCACTTTGTTCCATTCGAGGGGATATGGTTGGGGGATCCCCATCTTCTGGCGCTCTTCTTGTCTATTCTTCGACTCGAGGCTCTCGTAAGTCCCTGATCATCTCCACCAAGTCTTCTGTGGAGCTGGGAGTCGGAGATGGAGGTACAGCCTAGAGTTGAGCATTTGACGGCTCCGACGTCCGAGGTGCCTCGCGGCGATCTATATCCAAGGATACCCGTTGAAGGGGTACGCTCGATTCTCCATTGGCCCCGGGGTCAGGACCAGTAGACGGTGCCCTGGCCAAAGCTGACCGTATCTCGAACACTGCTTGAGTCAGTGTTTGTATGGAGGCAGAGAGGGTTTTGAGTCCTCCCTCCAAGGTATCTATGCGCTAGACGAGGTCTGCTGGCGGCGTATCTGGCTCGGCATCACCCCCAGTCATGTATACTGTCATGACACGGCTGAAAGTGGATGGATCGATTAAGGCTTCGCTTTCGGTCTCACTCTCCTGTAGGGGAGAAACTTCCCCCGGAGCTTTGTCTTGGCTACCCCCAGCTACGTTCTGGAGGACACCCTCGTCTTCGGAAGAAGTATCAGCAAGGACCTAACTCCCCCAAGTTCCGTCTTGGAGGACTTCTTCATCTTCGAGGCACAGATTCACAGGGACTCTACCCCCAGCTACGCCCGGGAGGCTGACTTCGTCTCCAGGATGAAGATCTACCCCAGCTGTGCTCTGGAGGACATCTTCGTCTTCAGAAGGAGGATTAACAAGGGCTTGGCTACCCCCAGCTTCCTCCAGGATCTTCTTTCTCCCCCGAGTGCCTTCAAACACTCCAGAGGACGGGACAGTTGTCTGTTGGCCCATTGGTCATATGGTCAACCTGATTTTAATAATTGATTAAAACTCTGTCTGGATATACGGAGCTAGTTGGGACATCTCGACTTCTTGGACATAAGCAAGATTGGATATTCACTCCGTTCAAGACTGAAGATCTGTTTGCCTACTTGAGTCTGTATTTCCTATACAATGTAATTTTCATTTTATTTGAGTCTAGGAATACGTTGTACACCGAGTCGTACTGGCAAATAGGCTATCCCCAAATAGTTCAAAATGTTTTTAAAATGACCTATCAAAATGTTTACAAAAATATTTTCAAAAATGTTTTCAAAAATCACCAAAACCTATTTTTAAAACCCTAACCTAACCCTGACAGAACTCGGCCAGAGTTCGGCCAGAGTTCGGTTGGTGGCCGTTTGATTTTTGAATTCTCTGAAACTTGGTCCTCCTGCAGTTGCGGATTTGACCGAGATTTGCTCATCGAGTTCTGTCCGAATTCTGCCCGAATTCTGACAGAGTTCTCCCTTTAGAATTCCTATAAATAGAGAAGGATTTCGATCATTTCAACACACCAATTCACTTTCAATCTTCTCTCTATCTAAAGCTTTCTGCCTTCCAAAGAGTTTTCTAGAGCTTTCAATTTCAGATCCCAAGCCAGTTACAATCCTCTAGTCGATTTGCCAGTACGGTACGGTCTAGAAGTTTCTGAGAGATTGTAATCAGAAGGCTTGATTGAAGAATACCTCTTCACATTTGAAGTTGGACGAGTTCTTCGTATCAAAGCTCGCGTTGTAGAAGTTGCAAGGACTTCGTAAGAAAACTTGCGGTTTTTCCTATAGTGGATTCAACTGGTAGCAAGAGTTCTACCGACTGGATTAGTCCTCAACAGAGGGATACCAGTATACATCGTTGTCTTTGTGTTTGCTTTCTGAACTCTGCCTTTACATTATTTCAATTGTGATTATATACTGTGATTGTGTTGCTAACAATTTTTATTTAGCATTATTCCGCTGCCAACTCTATTCACCCCCCCTCTAGAGTATTACGCTTTACTATATCGTTCCTACAATTGGTATCAGAGCGACTGTTACAGGTAAAGCGAGGTAACAGTGCTATTATTTATTCATTATTTATTAGATCACAGCACATCACATGGCTACTATGAAATTCACAAGTGAAGGTCAGGCCACAAACAGACCCCCACTGTTTGATGGTACTAACTACACTTATTGGAAAACACGGATGAGTTTCTTCTTGAAATCTCTTGACTTTGACTTATGGGCTATTGTTCTTGATGGCTATCAAAAGCCACCTCGTATAACTGTTGAGGGAGTTTTGGTTGAAAAACCCCAAAGCAGTTATACAGAGGAGGAAAAGAAAAAGGCCAGTCTTGACGCACGTGCTATTAATGCTCTTTTTTGTGCCTTAGACAGAACAGAATTTAACAGGGTATCTACATGCACAACGGCAAATGGTGTGTGGAAGCTTCTCGAAGTTACACATGAAGGCACGACTCAAGTCAAGGAGTCAAAAGTCAGCAGACTTACTCAAGAGTACGAGGCGTTCAAAATGATGCCAAATGAAACAGTCACACAAATGTTCGAGAGGTTCTTGGATATTGTAAACCCTTTGTCCTCCTTAGGCAAAGATTACAGTAACCACGAAAAGATTCACAAACTCCTGCGAGCTCTCACCAAGAACTGGATTTCGAAGGCTACAGCTATCATTGAAGGAAACGACCTTACCACAATGTCACTTGAAGTACTCATGGGTAAGCTACTCACTCATGAACTGGAGCTGCAAGATTTTGAAGAGCCTGCACCAAAGGAGAAGACGATCGCCCTCAAGGCTCAGCACAGAAAAGCTGCTGAAGATGACTCAGACAGCAGTGGATCTGACGCTGAAGATCAAGCACTCCTAGCAAGGAAGTTCAAAAGATTCATGAGACATGAGAAGAGAGTCAAAGAGAACAACAGCAACAACTGGTACCAAGAAGATGCTGTCTGCTATGGCTGCAAGAAGAAGGGACATATGAAGAAGGACTGTCCCACCAACTCATCATCGAGCAAGAAGAACAACAGGTATGAAAAAGGCAACCTGAAAAGATTAACGTCTCGGAAATATGCCAACACCAGCATATGGCATGAGAGTGAAGCCAGCGACTCAGAAGATGAACATTCAGAGGACGCTGCAAACATCTGCTTCATGGCAATCGATCAGGTACCTACTGAACCTGTAGAAACATATGATGACTTTACCTTTGAGCAATTAGAAGATGCCTTCAGTGACCTGATGCTTGACTACAGGAAACTGCGTAGTAAATATCAGACCGCTAAGAAGGTACTCAAAGAGTACAAAGGAGAAATAGGAAGACTTACCGACCTACTAGCTGAGGTTAGAACTAATGTTAGTGAGTCTGGTGAGCTTTCCTCTATAAAGCTCTTATTACACGAGACTAAACAGTCATCCGAAGAGAAAGACAAGATTATAGACCAATTGAGAGAAGATCTTTCTAAAGAAAAGAAAAGTCTTCAATCTGCACAAATCAGAATGGAATCACTCACTTCTGATTATACTAAGTTATATGACACTTCCAAAAGGTTGGAAATTAGGTTAGGAAAACAGCCTGAGCTTGCTGCTTCCTATCCTAACACGTGTCACTTACCGAGAAATCAGAATATTCCCAAGCCAAACACTGTCAGACCAAACCATATAAAACCTTTACCCCAAAAGGTTAAGCCCAAACATGACCATAGGTATGCATTCTTCTATACTTGAAAACCCAAACCTACCAACCATGCACACCACTCAGCTTTCAACACTCGACATGCACAATATCATTATTATGGCCTCATTGGTCATATATCATCTGCATGTAGAATGAGAAAGCTTGTAGATCTAAATGTTTATGCTTGGATACCTAAAGCTAACAATTCAGGACCCTACAAGAAATGGGTACCAAGAGTTTCATCTGTAAACTATTTTGTAGGTGGAACACCCTTCACATGCTAGAAGCAAATGGATCCTCGACAGCGGTTGCTCACGGCATATGACCGGTGACGCTACTCTATTTGCAACACTGTCGAAGAAAAAGAAGGAAGGCTATGTTTCCTTCGGTAATAATTTGAAAGGGTATATTATTGGTATCGGTGATGTTGGTAAGTCTCCCTATCCCGTGATTAAAGATGTCTATCTGGTTACCGAGTTGAAACATAATCTGCTCAGCATAAGTCATCTAGCTGATCATGGTTATGGTATCAACTTTGGCAAAGACAAATGTACTATAGTTGATAGCTCAACTGGTAGTACAATCTTTGAAGGAATCAGGGAAGACAATATATATGTTTTCTATCTGCTGGAAGAAGCTAACATTTCAGGTAGATGCTTAATGGCCAAAAGTGATGAGAGTCATCTATGGCACATGAGACTCGATCATGCAAACATGGATACAATTTTAAGATTATCCACAAAGAAGTTAGTACGTGGTTTACCAGACATAACATTCAAGAAGGATTCGGTATGCAGCCAATGTGAAAAGAACAAGGCTACCAGATCCACATTCAAGTCTGTAAACGCAGTATGTACTACTAGACCTCTACAATTGCTACACATGGATTTATTCGGTCCTAGCAGAGTTGCTAGTCTCGGAGGTAAATTATATGCATTTGTAATTGTAGATGATTTTTCTAGATATACGTGGGTATATTTCTTGACACGCAAGAATGACGCATTATCCGAATTTGTCGCCTTTTGCAAGAAAGTACAAAATGAAAAAGGTTACATGATCACTCGAATTAGAAGTGATCATGGAGGCGAATTCGAGAATGCTGATTTCGAGCAATTTTGTGACACACACGGTTTCATACACGAGTTCTCCTGCCCTAGAACTCCACAACAAAATAGAGTTGTGGAACGTAAGAACAGAACTCTAACCGAAATGGCCAGAGTGATGTTAAATCAATTTAGCCTACCCAAATACTTCTGGGCTGAAGCTGTCAATACAGCTTGCTTTGTGCTCAATAGAGTTCTAATTCGACCCAAATCGAAGAAGACTCCATTTGAGTTATGGTTTGATAGAATTCCTTCAGTTTCATACTTTAAGATATTTGGCTGTAAGTGCTTTATTCTTAATACTAAAGACAACTTGGGAAAGTTTGACGAAAAGGCCGATGAAGGTATATTTCTAGGTTATGCGGCCAAGAGCAAAGGGTACAGAGTCTTCAACAAACGTACCATGATCATCGAAGAATCAATCAACGTCACTTTTGATGAAATGAACCAAATGACTCTCGATGACAGTGATGAAGATCTGCCTACATCAAGCTCAACATCAGCTGAACCTGAACCAAGCTCTGCACTAGCTGAACCTCCTAGAGGAGATCCAGGAACCAGCTACCTACAGAGTCTACCGAAAAGGTTAAAATTCACAGCTGATTATCCAAAAGATTTGGTAATTGGTGACATTACCAAAGGAGTAAGTACTCGATCATCCAGTAAAGATATTGTTTCTAGTGTTGCATTTATTTCACAGCTAGAACCCAAATCTATTAATGAAGCATGTAGTGATAGTTTCTGGATAGATGCTATGCAAGAGGAATTGAACCAATTCGAACGGAATCAAGTTTGGGAACTTGTTCCCAAGCCTATTGATCATCCGGTCATTGGCACCCGTTGGGTATTCCGAAACATACTGATGAGGATGATGATGATGAGATGTGATTTGATTATTAGTGATATTTTATTGTACACTTGGAAATGCTCCGACATTCCAAGTTTTTATCATTTTTTTTAGTTCTTATCAGTACTTTGAAGTATGCTTTCAGTATTTTTTATCTTCATGGACATGCTTATGATGTTTCATTTATGACATCTCAGTTTATTTCAGCATTTTGTAGCACTATCTCTTTATACTGCTTCTTCATTACAAACTGCCTGTGAAATAGCATGCCTGAGATTTCTTTTATTCTTTTGAAACAATAGCATGCCTGTTATAATTTTCTTTAGAGACAATAGCATGCATGTAATGATAATCTGTATAAACTTTACATGCCTGTGATGATATATATCTACTCTTTATGTTTTATTTATTATGTTTTCTCACTATTTGTTCCTTATGCATTAATTGCGGGGGAGCCTTAAGTTCTAACATTTTTTTTGAGTTAAATACAGGACATGAACAATTTCACGTTTTGATTCTTTTTGAACAAGCTTAATGTTATATCATTCATAGTTTGTCAATTATCAAAATGGGAGAGATTGTTGGCCCATTGGTCATATGGTCAACCTGATTTTAATAATTGATCAAAACTCTGTCTGGATATACGAAGCTAGTTGGGACATCTCGGCTTCTTGGACATAAGCAAGATTGGATATTCACTCCGTTCAAGACTGAAGATCTGTTTGCCTACTTGAGTCTGTATTTCCTATGCAATATAATTTTCATTTTATTTGAGTCTAGGAATACGTTGTACACCGAGTCGTACTGGCAAATAGGCTATCCCCAAATAGTTCAAAATATTTTTAAAATGACCTATCAAAATGTTTACAAAAATATTTTCAAAAAGGTTTTCAAAAATCACCAAAACCTATTTTTAAAACCCTAACCTAACCCTGACAGAACTCGGCCAGAGTTCGGTTGGTGGCCGTTTGATTTTTGAATTCTCTGGAACTTGGTCCTCCTGCAGTTGCGGATTTGACCGAGATTTGCTCATCGAGTTCTGCCCGAATTCTGCCCGAATTTTGACAGAGTTCTCCCTTTGGAATTCCTATAAATAGAGAAAGATTTTGATCATTTCAACACACCAATTCACTTTCAATCTTCTCTCTATCTAAAGCTTTCTGCCTTCCAAAGAGTTTTCTAGAGCTTTCAATTTCAGATCCCAAGCCAGTTACAATCCTCTAGTCGATTTGCCAGTGCGGTACGGTCTAGAAGTTTCTGAGAGATTATAATCAGAAGGCTTGATTGAAGAATACCTCTTCACATTTGAAGTTGGACGAGTTCTTCGTATCAAAGCTCGCGTTGTAGAAGTTGCAAGGACTTCGTAAGAAAACTTGCGGTTTTTCCTATAGTGGATTCAACTGGTAGCAAGAGTTCTACCGACTGGATTAGTCCTCAACAGAGGAATACCAGTATACATCGCTGTCTTTGCGTTTGCTTTCTGAACTCTGCCTTTACATTATTTCAATTGTGATTATATACTGTGATTGTGTTGCTAACAATTTTTATTTAGCATTATTCCGCTGCCAACTCTATTCACCCCCCCTCTAGAGTATTACGCTTTACTATATCGTTCCTACATTGTCTTGGTTTTCCTCAGCTTGATCTTGGACGAGGACGAGGAGTTGCCAGCCGCCTTTCGGATGGACGAGGAGTTAGAGATTACGTTGCATGAATCAACCTTTAGTTCTAGCTTCTCTTCAATTGACACCTTCTTTCCGAGGCGACGTCGGAGGGGTGTTGATGATTGCAGCCGCTGGAACACCGACTGCCTTGGTGGTGGGACTGCTGTTTTACAACAATAGTTGATGGTGACTACAGCACATATGTGCCCTGTGAGGGGCGCATTGTGCTTGTCAGTCGACTCTTTTGATCGGCGCTTGTGACTGATCACATTACGCAAATCATTGAAGGAGAGTGCCACCTTCGCACCCCCATCAGGCGCATGGTAAGGCCAAGCGTCGAGGTGGTCAAGTGAATGTTGTGCCCCCTGATCCAACGTAAAACATGCGCTCAGATCGGTGGTGGGGGAACAACATTTACAGTGACTTGAATGAACCTCAGAAGCACAACCAGTGGAGGCGCGAGAGTTCAAGACCACAGGGTTTGCCTTGCTCGACTGGGTTACGAACGCAACAGATGCGCCCAAGTGAGACAAGGACTTTAAAGGTCGACTCATTTTCGACGCAGAAGCACCCGAGTCGACCTTATACAACTTACCATCAGCAGTGTGCATGATTGTGAGCGCATGCTTCTGATTTGCTGCTGGCATAGCACGTTTAAGGCGCATGGCCCGTGCTGCCTTAGACTTCTTCATACTAGCCCGCTGTGGTGTATAGTACTCAGAGTCCAAATTCTCCTCGCCATGACAGCGAGTGAGTCTGTCAAAGACAGAGACCTTCTGTGGCGCATCAGAGGTGATGCGCAGGGCATTAGCTGCGCCCCTGCTCCGTCGACGCATCTTCCTCATCTGAGAGGTAGATGGCTGGGGAATGTGGTCAGCCGCACGTTTCTCCGAGAGATGCGTTGCACCGGTGGGCAAATCTTGGCTGCTGAGGACGTCAGCAGGAAGGGTAGGCTGCATCGGCGCATCTCTTTCGGTGGTGGTGCCAGAGGCGTCGACCTTGCGCACCCAGACTTGGCGAGTCTTCTTCGGCTTTGGCAGCCGCTTCGAAGGACTTGTGCTGCCTTCAAAGATGAACTCCTCATACGCCTGTTGATTGAGACGTACGACCAGCGTCTTGTGGGAGGAGCCCACCTTCACATCGTCAGATTGCGACACAGCTTTCTCGGTGGAGGAGAAAGAGGTCTCCAGCAGAGTCGTCAGCTTGTTTACCATTAAAATCTTTTGATTGTAATTTCAATTACAAACAGAACAGTGTTACAATATAGGACTTAGATATAGTCCTAGGAGTACACTTTTGTTTATCTGGGTCCCTTGTGCCGATGGACCGAGTGGTAATGCGTTGACTCCGTTGACGATCTGACGACGGTTATCGGTTCTCTGAAGGTCTGAGTTGCTCTGGGTGCTGGAGGTTGCGGAGAGGAAGAAGACGTTGAGTGTCTATATCTGCCTTTCTCTGTGTATATGTAGGTTCGTAGCTTTGTGTGTGTGTGGAAGAAGGAAATGATCCCCCTATTTATATCTTGCAGGCTGGCTGCTCATGCGTACATATGTAGGATACGCCAATTTGTGGGGATACCACGTGGTGATTGCTGATGGAGGCGCATGGACGATGTGCTCTGATTGAGGAGTTGAACCCTTCCTGTTGCCTTTATGGGCTGCGGCCGAGCTGACACGTAGCAATGGAGAGGATCTTTTAGTTGCTGAGATCTTGGGTGATTAGCACCCCTTCATAGGCTGAATCAAGTCAAAGGACACGTGTCGTAGGTCCATGGCTCGAAGATCTCAGATTTGGTGGAGAGTGATCTGATAGGATGCGCCTGAGATTGGGCACATGAGGAGACTTTGGCTCACAACCTTCAGGAGTCACGAAACAGTCGGAGCGTACGGCTTTTGAGGCGCATGCGGGGCTTCAGTAGTGACTTTGACTTCTGTCTTTAGGGATCAGCGAAAAGTCTGAGGTGCACGACTTTTGAGACGCATGCAGAGATTCGGGCGTATGGTTGCGGAGGCGCATGCGAAATGGTTGGGCGGCCATGTGGCTTGTAACCGCCGGAGGAAAGCAATGATGATGCTGACGTCGGCGATGCTTCGTCTTCTGAAAAAGCTGTCAACTGTTCAGTCCTCGGGGGACGTGCTGCCAACTCTGTCAGACTTCAGCATTTAATGTTCTTTGACAGGTGATGGGCTGTTGAGTGGACGCGTCGATCTGCGTTCCACTAGGCGCATGGGGACACATAGGCACATCCTCATAAGACGCTTGGTGCTGATGGGCACGTCAGTATGATGCGCGGTCTGGCCGGCGCATCCGTTTGTATGACACTGTTTTCCATAAATAAATTCCTTTATTTATTATGTGCCTGGGAAAATTATAACTGTAGGAATCCGATCTAGAAGACGATCGCTTTATCCCTTGGACTATACGAAGAAAAAAAGCTCTCAAAATTTTGACAGTAGATAACTATGTATCTGTACAATGAATGAGAAAAAGAACTCTATTTATAGAGTCAAAAATAATAACTAAAAAGATAACTGTCTTCACAGCCTGTGCTTAGTTGAAAATCACGCAGGATTTAACATACGCAAGGTTGTGAGCAGTTACTGGACGTGGCCTGTAACTGTTGGACACATGGCGATCATGCATGAGTCGTTGGCAAGTTACAGGACACGCAGGCGAGAGATCAGTAGCATGACTGCCACGTACTCCAATTTGATAAAATCCATGCAGACTTGTTGAAGACGAAATCCACGCAGACTCGGGGCAGAAAGCTTCAAAATCCACGCAAACTTGGGGCAGGAAGCTTCAGAATCCACGCAGATTTGGGGCAGAAAGCTTCAAAATCTACGCAGACTTGAGGAAGAAAACTTCAGAATCCACGCAGACTTGAGGGAAAGCTCAAAATACACGCAGACTTGAGATAGGACTGCCAGCTGTCTTGATTCGACGTGCCTCGACTGACACAAAATCTCTGACAATGATTGCTTTTGTCAGTCGTATTAAATGACAAGAAGCTCTTTTGGTACGCCAACTTGGTGAAGGCTGAGTCTTGCTGAAAAAGATTTCAAAAAGTCACGCAATAGGCGGCTATGATCTCTCGAGTTCTATGCATACGTGGCATATGAGAAGACATTTTTCGACTGTCGTGCTGTCAGTCATAATGACTCTCTGTCAAATGATGAGCTGTCCCTCAGCGTGATTTGTAAATATTGTCCTGATCAACTGAGCGTGACTTTTGACTCTGTCCTGATCAACTCAGCGTGACTGTTGGACTTATTCTGATCAACTCAGCGTGACTGTCATTTTTGAGGCCTACAAAACCCCCTTCAAAGTTTTCGAAAAATGATAAATTATTTCGAAATACTTTGAAAACGAGATGATAAAATGAAATCAGTCACGCTGAGATGACTTCAAATTTTTTGGAAGTCGAAAAGACTTCGAAGTTCTTTGTAAACATCCAAATAAACTTATTAAATGTCATAATGACTCTTCGTTCTCCGAGACTGATTGCATCCAATTTATGGTGGAATATAAACTGCCGGCGAGCTCTGTTATATAAACAGGGAGAAGATTCATTTTTAATCTTCATCTTACGTCAATATGACACCAAAGGAAGAAGCTGAAGAAGAAGCACGCAAATTGGGTTTTTGTTCCCATGGTGATCCCACTTTTGAGGGTAAGGAACCGGAGCCCCTAGTCTTCGAGTTCAAAGACGATCCCATGCATTTAGCCAAGAATTTCCTGAGCTATTTTGGTCTGGATGGCTCGTCTTCTTCTGACGGACGCAGCCTTGCAGAGCAGCGTGAAATGTTGAAGGCTCTGTTATACCGCATGGGGGTTAAGAGCGTAGAAGAACTGGGCACTAAGCTCAGTCGCTCTGCTAAATAGAGCGTGTCTTTTATGCTTTTGTCTTCTTTTGAAAATGTTACACTTCTTCTTTTGTCCTTTGTAAGGCCATCAGTGCCTGTCTTGAAGAATGTAGTACAACTTTTGTGTTTGAACAACGTGTATTAATGAAGAATGTTAATTAGCACTCTTTGACTGTTTCCAATGTTGCGTTGTCTTCCACAGCACACGTGTCATTCATTCCATGGTTTACGAGCGCTATTTACGCGGATCTTTTCCAAGAATAAGCTTGTACTTTGTCCTTTAAATAGATAGCTGAGTTTCAAAGATACTCATCTCCCATTCTTCTTCTTTTTCTCTGAGAATGAAATTTTTGGGAGATTTCATTCTCAAACAGGAAAGCAATGCTTTCTAATGTTCGATTTCTGCACACTGTATCAAACATGAGTTTGCCAATTCTTAACACCAATCTTGAAGGTAAGTCCAGTATAGTACGCGTACTATTTTGTTGCTGTTGAAAATGGGCTTTTTGTTTCTGACTGAACAATGCACGCTTGACTAGCCAGTGCGTGCCAAATGATATTTCTGTTGATTAATCTCCTCTTCCTTGATGCTTTCTGCAGGAGTTCGGCTGAAAACTTTCTTTAGAACTGGCATTGGTGATGTGGATGATGTGGAGAATATTATGCTGACACCTACATTAGGGAGCTCATACGCTTTTGATGCGTACATCAGATAACTCAGAACTCTTCGTGGGATAGAAGGGTCTTCCTCAGATGGTAGGAAGAGCCTTTATACACGAGAGTTGGATGGTGGATTCAACTCTACCCCGAGAAATCGGGTAGTAGTGTTCCTTTCAAGGCAGAACTAGGAATTGTATCCCAATATGGAATACATTCCTATCTTCCTTGAGAGGTTACCTCCAATCCACCAATTGTATTGGCAGCACCACGACTTCGGGCTGCCATACTCTGTGGTTCTCCTCTCGTCTGAGAGAGAAGACCAGAGTTTGATTCCTGCTGATCTGGTCGTGACTGGGACTCAGACAGTCAGGAACTGCTACCCACAACGAACCTGACGGAGAAGGTCCGACGGAGAAGATCCAAAGAAGAAGATAGATCTCTATTAGGTTATTGTTGTGGTGTAGAATGAAAATCCAAGATTGTAATAGATTTCCATTATGATTTGTAAGAAAGTCTAAGAAAATGTAATAGACTTTTTATGGTGAAATGAGAATGGAAATGATAATTCTTCTATGCTCAATAATTTGTATTTGTGGATGAATTGTGGACATGATAGATAATTAAATCTTCTTTTCTGTTTTAGAGTATATGATATTATCAGAGGTATTATGGACGTGATAATATGTATGAACTCAAAAAGAAAATAGATTGATTTCTATGCAGAGGTCAAAAATGACAAATGAGTAGATAGATTCGGAATTGATTCAGAGGTTATAAAAACATGATAAATAACGAATCTCCACTTAATAAGTTGATAGAAGATTATGAACGGACAAACCGTTAGGAAATGATGAACAAATGAACTGTCGAGTGAATGTAATTAATGAATGGATGAACCGTCGGATGAACGTGACGTTTCATTATTTGTAGAACTTCTGCCTATAAATATAGCAGAAATCTGACAAGAACGAACACTTCTTCTTTCAAACATAAAAATGTCGTCTGAAGAAGCATCCAGGAAAGCTGGAATTGCCATGAAGATTCAGAAAGGCACTGGAGAATGTCCTGCTGATCCAATTCAATTGAAGAAGGCGGTAGCAGGCGAAGGTTCGTCTATACCCAAGCCACCAAGGGACATTCTGGACTTCCTGCTCGAACCGGGAAGGACTGAAGAAGAAGAAGCCATGAGGATGGCTGCTTGCAAATTCCTCGTGGGTTCCAGCAAGGAAGTTCTCGGCTCTTTTGCTGACTGCATTTTCGAGAAGGACGGCAGTGGCCCGCGTCCAAATATAGAGAAGGATGATAGTGATCTTCCTTAAAATTATGTATTATCATTCATGATTAAAATAAAATAAAAATTTTATTTATAAGCATGAACTTGTCTGATGATTTACAAGTATTTATGCATAATACTTTTTAAGGAATTTGCCATTAATAGGCATCATAACTTTTCGACCATTCAGTTCTGAGAGTTGATAAGCTCCATTTGAGAAAACTCTGCTCACGATATAGGGTCCTTCCCATTTTGCGTCAAATTTGCCCTTGCTCATATGAGTCATAGTCATAGGACGTCTGACTGTTAGAACAAGTTCTCCTTTTTGATACGCTCGAACTCTGACTTTCTTATTAAAAGCTCTTGAGATTCTAGCTTGATAGAATTCAATATTCTGTTGAGCAGATAATCGCTTTTCATCCAGAGCTTCTAATTCTTGAAGTCGAAGACGATCATTATTTTCTGCAGTGAGTTCATTAGCGATTGCTATCCTTAAAGAAGGAATTTGAATCTCTAATGGAAGAACAGCTTCGCAACCATACACCAGAGAGAAGGGTGTACATTTAGTAGCATTACAAACTGTAGTGCGATAAGCCCACAAATATTTACCGAGCTTCTCACTCCAATTACGTTTGTTAGTAGAAACAAACTTCTTTAGGAGTTTGATGATGGTCTTGTTGAAAGCTTTTGTTAATCCGTTAGCTGCCGAATTATATGCGGTAGAAGCCACATTATTGATCCGGTGATCGTCACAGAATCGAGTAAATTTCTGACTAACGAACTGTGGTCCATTATCATGAATAATGCGTCGAGGAACACCAAATCTGTAGATGACGTGGTACTTAATAAAGCTGATGACATTGGACGTCTTAACTTCAGACAAAGGAATGGCTTCGGCCCATTTGGAGAAGTAATCGGTTATTGCGAGAATAAACCGATGACCTTTGGATGACGGCGGATTGATCGGGCCGATAATGTCCATGCCCCAAGCTTCGAAGGGCCATGATGCTGCCATCGGATGTAGAAATTCCGAGGATTGATGAATAAAATTCGCATGAATTTGATAAGCTTTACACTTCTTTGCATATTCGATGGCGTCTGATACCATAGTGGGCCAATAATAACCCATACGTCGAATACGGTCTTGAAGTTTTGGTCCAGGCTGATGTGCTCCACAAATTCTATCATGTGCTTCGCGAATAATTTGTTGAGCCTCGTCACCGGCAACACATCGAAGAAGTAAACCATCATAAGCTCGACGATATAAGGTCTTTGTTGTATGATTATAATAGAATCGGAGTGATCGTCGTCTGATAGATGCTGTCTCACTCGGATCATCCGGAAGAATATCATACAATACGAAATCTAAGAAAGGAAGTCTCCAATCCGTATCTGTATTTTGATTCTCAGCCGAGTTACTGAAGATGAATTCCATGCTGGAATCAGATGAAGATGATAAAGATTTACGACTAAATCCAAATCCTCTTGTTGCATTGACATCATGTGATGTTGATTCTTCAATGTCAACTGGAAGTCCTATAGTCAGATTGTTTTCGAGATGGAATAGCTCTCGATTGCGAACAACAATCATTTGTTGTCGTCTAATCGGGATAGCTAACACCGCCGTAAAATTAGTAAGAGCATCAGCTTATGTGTTACATGCTCGCCTAACATGTTCAATGAAGAATTCTTCAAACGAAGAAGCCATAGATATAGCTGATTTATGATAAGGAACCAGATCTTGATGGCGAACTTCATAAGTACCCCTTATCTGATTGACAATGAGTTTAGAGTCTCCGTACGCCTCCAAATGTCGAATATTCAGATGTTTAGTGAGTTGAAGACCAATGAGTAACGCATTGTACTCAGCTACGTTGTTTGAACATGGCTGATCAAGAGAATAAGCTCTTTGGATAGCAAGATCTTCTGGCGATACAAGAACGATTCCAACTCCAGCGACAATATCACCATTAGGAGCTATCCTTGAAGCTCCATCAAAGAATAGACGCCAAGTAGGATCTTCTTCAGCAATTTGGTTTGAATCTAGGACTTCATCTGGAATTTCGTCATAGAGTTTTGAATCTTCTGGAATTGAATGAGCAGCCAGAAAATCAGCTAAAGCTTGTCCTTTGACTGACTTTTGAGGAATATAATGCATGTCATATTGAGCAAGTAGGATTCCCCAGTTAGCTAATCGAGAATTCAAAACACTGGGTTTCTTCATCATGATTCGTATAGGATTGATCCTGAAGATGACATGAATAGTCTGGCCAATGATATAATGTCGTGTCTTTTGAACAACGAACATCAAGGCTAGACATTCTTTTTCGACCGGTGAATATCGAGGTTCAGCTCCGGTCATAGTACGACTGAGATAGTAGATAGCTTGTTCATGACCATTTTTATTCTTTTGAGCAAGCAATACACCCAATGAATGACTCATTGCTCGGGTATATAGGAAAAATAGAATTCCTGAGATGGGAGGTACCAATACTGGAGGGCTCATCAGATATTGTTTTATATCATCGAATGCTTTCTGACATTCATCATTCCAGACAAAAGAAACACCTTTCTTCATAAGTTTGTTGAATGGTCTGCAGCGTCCTGATAAATTAGAGATGAATCTCCTGATATAAGCGATCCTTCCTTGAAATCCTCATAGCTCTTTTAAGGTGCGTGGAGGACGCATCTCTTGGATGGCTTTGATCTTCTCGGGATCCACGTGTATACCTTTAGAGGTAATGACGAAGCCGAGAAATTTACCACTAGAGACGCCTAAGAAGGACTTAGTAGGGTTCATCTTTAATTGATGCTTACGCATTAGATCAAATATAGTCTTCAAATCTTGGATATGATCCTCCTTTTGTCGACTTTTGACTGCAATATCATCAACATAGCATTCGACTATTTTTTGCAAATGTTCACGGAATATAATGCTCATAGCTCGTTGATAAGTTGCTCCTGCATTCTTGAGACCGAATGGCATAACTGTATAACAGTATGTACCAATCGGCGTTCTGAAAGAAGTGTGCTTCTCGTCATCTGGAAACATTTTAATCTGATTGTACCCAGAATACCCGTCCATGAATGACATCCGTTCAAATCCACAGGTATTATCGATCATGACATCAGTGATTGGTAGAGGGAATTCGTCTTTAGGACATGCCGCATTGAGATCGCGGAAGTCTATGCAAACTCTGATCTTGCCAGTCTTTTTAAGAACATGAACTATGTTAGCCACCCAATCGGGATGTTGTTCCTCTCTAATAAACCCAGAGGCCATGAGTTTATTAACTTCAGCTTCAATTGCATCCATGATGTCTGGACGAAATCGTCGCTGTTGTTGTTTGACCGGTTTAGCATTCGACAAGATATTGAGCTTGTGAGTTGCAATTTGTGGATCGAGTCCTGGCATATCTTCATAACTCCAAGCGAAGATGTCGATGTAGTCACGAATGAGTTTGATCATGTATTGCTTATCAGTTTCTGAAAGACTTTTACTGATGAATATTGGTTTGGGAGATCCCTCTTCACCAACATCTATTTGAACAAGTTTGTCTTCAGTCGGAGGTTCTTTTTGCTCAAAACGGAACTCCTATTGATTATCTAACCTTTGGGCCCATTGTTCTGATTCAGGTGAGATTTTAAACTCTTCTTCGTCTTCATCACTTTCTTCAGAACGGTCAATGGAGACCATATTGGAAGACAGAATATTGCAGTAGAAATTGCCGATACTCGTATCGAAATTCCAAGAGGTAGTACTAGAAGAATCAGATCTCTTATCTTCGTCAGATTCGGGATCTTCATGAACAATATTGATGAAAGGAGTAGGAGCAGTATAGCCCAATCCGCATTTCGTCCTTCCATATTTCAGAGGAGGGATCCGGACAGGCATTTTTCTTCCTTTTCTACTGTTGAGGCCAGTTCTGAAGTCATAGCCCATATTTTTAATGATGTCTTTAGATTGCTGACTATAACGACGTAGTTGTAATCTTCCAGTATCATCACTTTTGTCCTCGTCTTCTAAATCAGAAGGATTTTGGGGCCCTTTGTAGAAGAATATTGGGATGTCTCCTGGCTTTCTGCTGAGAACTAGAAAGTATGAAGATTGTACAGGTTCTAGGGATACATCTGCATGAACAGTCTGTACAACCCCTATGGTTATTGTGTTCAAGTCATCTAACAAATGTAAATAACTATGAACATAATTGCACACATCAACGTACTGCAAAGATGGAGACTTTTTATTAAATGTAAAAGCAGCAATATTTACATTGGAAGAAGGCTGAGCCTTAGAGATTTTAGCCAAATCAATGACTAAAGGGGGAGAAGATGAACGAGAAGAAGCGTTGTTTCGATTAAGATCGATAACAAATGGCTCAGAAGAGGTGAGCTCCCTTGAAGTTTGAGATGGAAGAGTAATCCGCCCTCCAACTGGAATTAGCAGAGTATCCTGTTTCACATATGGAGATGCAGGAATTGCAGTACGCCCACTGACAGGAATGATCAGTGTATCTTGAGCAGACGACTGAGGTAACGGAGAGATCCGTCCAGTCACCGGAATGATGAAAGAACCTTCTCCAGAGGGTTTGGGAGATTATTGCTGAGTAGTTCGACCTTTAACAGGGATTATTAAGGTCTCACTTTGTGAATCCTCTTTCTCCATAGCTTGTATCACCCTTGTATACTCTTCTTTGTACATCCGGGAATCATTGAAATAAGCTTCAACCCCATGGAAGGGATTTATATCAGCAACTTCTTTTTGTACTCTTCTATTGCTATCAATGTATTTAAAACACTGATGAAGAGTAGAAGGCACCACATTATTTTCATGAAGAAAGGGCCTCCCAAGAAGAAGATTGTAGGATCCCACGATCTCGATCACATAGAAAGTGACTTTGGATCTGAAATCGCCTATTTGAAGCTTCAGATGAATCTTTCCCAAAGGCTCGCTTCGGCTTTGATTAAATCCCAGGATAGTAGTAACCGTCTTGGAAAGCTTGTGAAGAGGGATCTTTAGTTTATCCAACAGACTCTTTGGCATTATGCTTATAGCAGACCCTGGATCAATGAGGATACGATCTATCTTCATTGTATCGATATAACCGGTGTAGTAGAGAGGCCGATCATGTCGATTATCCTCCAGAAGCATGTCGTCTTGTGTAAAGGTGATATTTGGGATAATCTCCAGTACACTGTTGCAATGTAAGCAAGTGGCAGGTTCTGCATCTGGCTTCTTCAATTGTGCAAGACAAGAGTCAGCCTGTAGAAGTGCTCCACTTAACGTCTCCCGAGTCTCTTTAGAAAGACGTAGAAGTTCAAAGAGGGACATTCTAGCTGGAGTATTAGCAAGTTGAGCTAAAATATCGAAGTTATAAGGCTTCTAAAGTCCAAGAGAAGAGGACTTCTTGATTGGCTTATCAAACCGAGCCTGTTGTTTGCCTTTCTCAAGAGCCGTAGGCTTGGGAGGAACAGGTTCAATCGGTGTAGTGGAAGGAACAGGTACGGTGGATAATTCTTCTTCAGGAGGAACATTAGGAGCATCTTTATCAGCTGGAGGGATATCAGGAGTATCCTCAGGATTCTTGGAATAATCCTTTAGATAAGGTTTCCCCGTTCGAGTAGCACCAGCAAGTGCTTCTTCTTTCTCTTTTGGCTCTGTGTCAGAAATAGATTCAAGAGAAGTCATATGACATGACTTAATCTTTCCAGCCTTCTTGGACTTTTGAGAAGTAGTCTTTTGAGGAGAAGGCGATTCAAAATTTGCCACTAGATCAGGATGGATCCACATGATTTCTTCTGTTTCCAAAGTGATTGGCACTAATCCTTCAGACTGTGGAGGAGGAAGATTCACTATTTCAAGAGTTGCCTTGGGAATAGGAACGATCCCACTTTCAAGGATTTGAGGAGGGAAATCTCCGAATTGTATAGAGACGACGTTAGAGGTGACGGTCTTCTCTTTCGGAGTAAGAGAGATAGCTCCAGATTTAATCATTTCTTGGATCTTTCCTTTCAGTACATAACATGTACGAATTGTGTGACCCAGCATTCTGTGATATGGGCAGTATTTGAGATGATCTGTCTTACCAGCTTCATCAGGTTTCTTGATTTCAGGTAATTGTATCTTATTACCTTTCAGCAGACATTCAAAGATACCAAGGACATCGTCGTCGTCAAAAGAATATTCTTCTTTAGGGCGAGGTGTTCTTGGTTGTTGGGTTGTAGAGGTAGGAGAAGTTTGAACAGTTGATGCATCTTTGCTCTGAAGATTAACTTCAAGAGTTTCTTTTCCTTTGCGAGCATTGTTTTTATTGTTAGTACCTTGACCTGTTTTTTTAGGAGTCATCTGCACTCCTAAACCTTTGAAGGTTTCAGCACTAATTTCTGCAGCCTTGGCACTAACTATGAAAGAAGGCCAGTCTTGGAATTGGGTGGATCCTGTCCACATGCTGATGATTGGCAACAAGTTTGATTTGCATGTATCGATGGTGACAGCATCAGGAGTTCCAAGAGGCATCTTCAGAGCTTCTCTTCGAAACCGTTCAATGTACTCTTCTGTAGTTTTATTATTTTTCTGTTTGATTCTAATAAGAGCAGACATAGTCATGTCATTGAGCCCTTCATAGAACCTTTCAAGAAACATCTGTTTGAAACTAGCAAATGAGGTAATGCACCCATCTGGGAGACTTATATACCATTCATAAGCCGTTCTCTTGAGACATCTAAAAAACACCCGAGTAAGGAGGGCGTCGCTTGGTTGCAGCTGGTCAGTCATTACTTCAAAGTGATTAATAAACTGACTTGGAGAAGTGATTCCATCATAGAATGAGATAGTAGGAGGCTTGTATTTAGGAGGATACGATACTTGCTTCCATTCTATCGGATAAGGTTGCTTGATGCCTAACCTTTGTAAACCATCTTTCTGTTTGAATGCCTCGAATTGAGTTTTAAGATTCCTCAATTCTTCATTAACAACTCCGAAAGATTGTGGAGTTGTAGCTTGTAGAGAATAGTTGGGAGGAGGAACAACATTATAAGCACTACCCCCAGCTCCAGAGAGACTAGGGTTTGGTTGAGCTGGTCCAGGAGTATTGGATTGTACTGCTGGAGGAACTTGTACCGGACTTATAGCAGTGTCAATTGGTATGGCATCTGGTATAGTCTGTCGATTTTGCATCTGTGTTTCCATGAGTTCATACATCGACTTCATAGTATCGGCCATAGACTTCATTTGCTGTTCCAAAGAAGCAATCATTTGTTCTTGAGGAGTCAAGGAAGAAGAAGGTTCATCAGTATTCCCATCAACCATATAAGTCGTAACTGTACGAGGAATTATTGATGAACTGGTGGATGTTGTTTGTTCTGAATCATTGCTTTGTGCATCAAAGTCAATTATAGGAGAACTACCCCCAGTAGGAAGAGGTGGGAAGTTAGATTCTCTAAGGAATTCAGAATCATCTTCAGAAATTAAAGTTCTTTGACTAGAAGCTAAGGCTCTTGCTCTGGTGTTTCTGTATACTCCATCTGGACTATCAGCTCTACCCCCAGTATCCCGAGAGATCATGTTGATAGAAGCAAACAAAGGCTCATCTTCATCAGGCATAGGTTCACACTGAATCCGATTGAAGACAGATTGTCGTTTTGTTTGACATCTGCATTGCATTGTGACTCTTGGCTGGAAGTCACATTCATGATCAACATGGTCGTGAGCCATTGATTGACATCTGTATTGAATTATGACTCTTGGATAGAAGTCACATTCAGCATGATCCTTTGACACAGAATTACTCCTTCTCTTCTGTTGAAGATGTTCTCGTAAATCTGTTTGTGAAGATTGAGGAGTATATTTCCTGTTCTTGGGTCTTGATGGCTCTTGATTATATAGAGAATGATTAATATGAGCCACATAGTTTCTTGCATACTCTGCATCTGGATCTCTTATCCTTGTTTCCAACTGGTATGGTTTCTTAACACCAGAAGTGTTAAGTTTTGTTCTTAGATCAGTTGGAGGTAACACATTGGTTTTGGAAACATGGAGTTTTCCTTCCATTGATCTGGACATTTGCAGAGAAGGAAGAGTTGAACCATCCCCTTGATTAGGAGTTGGTAACAGACCCTCTTTTATGGACAAATTCTGTGCCCAATTCGAAGAAGTCGTAGAAGAAGACATTAAAGAATGTTTCTTCTTAGACTTATTCAAGTTTTGAGACATAGAATGTCCAGAAGGAAGAGTAGTCAAAAGACCATTTTCTTTTCTTTGACTAACAAAATTGTCAGTCAAAGCTGTTCCTGAAGTAAAAACTACAGGAACAGAAGAAACAACTAAAGAGTTATTCCTTTTCGAAGGGACTTTGCGTGGAAGACCACCCCCAGTTCTAGTGGAACTTGGCAAAGAAGAAGAGATAGCTAAAGAGTTATTCTTCTTAGATGAAATATACGCTGAAACAGGCTTGGTTAAAGAACCAGTGCTGTTAGCGTGACTTTTGACTTTGGAAGTACACGCTGGAACAGACTTGGCTAAGGAGCCAGCACTATCAGCGTGATTGTTGATTTTAGAATTACACACTGGAACAGACTTGGCTAAGGAACCAGTGCTGTCAGCATGACTTTTGGGTTTGAAATTGTACGCTGGAACAGATTTGGCTAAGGAGCCAGTACTGTCAGCGTGACTTTTAATTTTGGAGACACACACTGGAACAGATTTGGCTAAGGAGCCAGTACTGTCAGCGTGATTTTTGAATGAGAGATTGCACGCTGGAACAGATTTGGCTAAGGAGCCAGTACTGTCAGCGTGACCTTTGGAATTGAATTTGCACGCTGGAACAGATTTGGCTAAGGAGCCAGTACTGTCAGCGTGACTTTTGATTGCTGTCATCTTCGAGCGCACAAGAGTGTGCGTGCTTGCAGTAGAATTCTTGCCAGTGTTAGGAGTAGACACTGTGGCAGAGACTTCACCATTGGCTGCCAACTGATTCTTAGGGACATAGACAGAGTGTCCCTTCGGCTTGGTAGTGATGATGGAGGCTGAAGTGGGCTTGCCACTCTTAGCCCGCTGCATTTCTTCATAGGCGAGTTGATCGAATTGGATCGTCATCACCTTCTTCGTCGAGCCGATTGACGAAGTGTCGCATTGAGTTGTTGCCATCTCAGAAGAGGAGATAGTTTTCCCCAGCAGAGTCGCCAATTTGTTTTCCATAAATAAATTCCTTTATTTATTGTGTATCTGGGAAAATTACAACTGTAGGAATCCGATCTAGAAGGCGATCGCTTTATCCCTTGGACTATGCGAAGAAGAAAAGCTCTCAAAATTTTGACAGTAGATAACTATGTATCTGTACAATGAATGAGAAAAAGAACTCTATTTATAGAGTCAAAAATAATAACTGAAAAGATAACTGTCTTCACAGCCTGTGCTTAGTTGAAAATCACGCAGGATTTAACATACGCAAGGTTGTGAGCAGTTACTGGACGTGGCCTGTAACTGTTTGACACATGGCGATCATGCATGAGTCGTGTGCAAGTTACAGGACACGCAGGCGAGAGATCAGTGGCATGACTGCCACGTACTCCAATTTGATAAAATCCACGCAGACTTGTTGAAGACGAAATCCACGCAGACTCGGGGCAGAAAGCTTCAAAATCCACGCAAACTTGGGGCAGGAAGCTTCAGAATCCACGCAGATTTGGGGCAGAAAGCTTCAAAATTCACGCAGACTTGAGGAAAAAAACTTCAGAATCCACGCAGACTTGAGGGAAAGCTCAAAATACATGCAGACTTGAGATAGGACTGCCAACTGTCTTGATTCGACGTGCCTCGACTGACACAAAATCTCTGACAGTGATTGCTTTTGTCAGTCGCATTAAATGACAAGAAGCTCTTTTGGTACGCCAACTTGGTGAAGGCTGAGTCTTGCTGAAGAAGATTTCAAAAAGTCACGCAATAGACGGCTATGATCTCTCGAGTTCTGTGCATACGTGGCATATGAGAAGACATTCTTCGACTGTCGTGCTGTCAGTCATAATGACTCTCTGTCAAATGATGAGCTGTCCCTCAGCGTGATTTGTAAATATTGTCCTGATCAACTGAGCGTGACTTTTGACTCTGTCCTGATCAACTCAGCGTGACTGTTGGACTTGTTCTGATCAACTCAGCGTGACTGTCATTTTTGAGGCCTACAGACACGTCTTTATTGGTCCGACTGTTACGTTCTTCGAGTGCTTTAAATAGCCGTTTTTGACTTGGCTGAATTCGAAGCGTCAGGTTCATTACCATTAATGCAAATTTATTGCCCGTGATTCGGAGAGCCAGCCACTTGGCGCATGGGTTTGATTTGCCCGGCCTATAAATAGTGGCAAGGAGAGAGTTTGCTTCTCGTTCTCTCACGTCATTCCGAAATGAACTTGTTTGCTCGATCACATTCTGTTGACGAGATGCTCCCGAGGGTGAAGATGCGACGCATTGTCTTCATTGATGCACTTGAAGGTGACTATTACATCCAAAAGTCGGAGTCAAGGGCTTCTGAGGCAGGCGGAAGGTGCCTGTTGCATCCAGAGATCGGAATGCTCGAGCCTCGTCTCAGTTATGCTGGAAGAGCCGCAGATCGGAATTGCGGTGCCCCGATCATCTTCCTTGGGCTTTGGGAGAGCTCCTCCTCCTGCTAGAGTGGGTGTTGCCCATTCTGGTTGTGTTGAAAGCTGCTCCTTTAGCCGCGGATTTGCGATGCTCTCCTCTTCCAGCTAGGGGGTTGATTGTCCACCCTCGTTCTGCTCAATAAATGTTTTATTAGTCGAAGCATTTAATCGGATCGAAGGGGCACATATGCTGAGACTTCATGATAGAGATGCGCCTGACTGAGACGCCGAAGGGCAGCACATAACTAAGCTGCTGAAGGGATGCACATAACTGAGCAGGGATGCACATAACTGAGCTGCTGAAGGGATGCGCCTGGCTGAGACGCTGAAGTGATGCGCCAAACTGAGAGCGCATGGCGGTTGCTGCGCCTAGCTGTATGCTTAGGGTCTTTTCTTTGTAGAAATTCTCCTTTGTACAGCCATTTTTTAGACATATAATAGACTTTTATATGAAATAAAAATCTTTTTTTTAATGTCTATGCTTTTGCTGTGCCAAGTACTTCATATGAGCTTCCTGGCGCATGAAATGTTAGGCGCATAGGATTTCTGGTCCTGAAATTCCATGCTTCTACAGGGCAGAATACGACGCTGAGCAATATCATTACTAGGGGAGCTTGGCGTATTTCGAACAGACTTATACTACAGTGGTTTGGGGAGGAAATAGCAGGCGTGCCTATAGCGGAAGAGGAGGGAGAAGATTATTGGATATGGGACGGTTCATCAACGGGTAAATTTGAGCAAAGACTGGTGTATGCGAGGATCAGGATGGTGTTCCCGAAGGTGAGTTGGGCTGAGGTGGTTTGGCACAAGAGCGCGGCCGGAAAATGGAGGTTGTGTCTGTACAAAGCCATCCGAGATAGACTCCTAACCAGGGAGAGATTAAGCCGGTTTGGAATTACTATCACAAACGCTCAATGTGTCTTGTGTGGCAAAAGTGATGAAACTCGTGACCACATGTTCTTTGAATGCTCGTTCTCGGACACGATATGGCAAAAGTATCGAAGGGAGGCAGGTTTAGCGAGCAAAAGACCTACAGTCCTTATGAATGAGGTGGAAGAGATAAGAGGACTTCGGGACACAGCTCTGCAGAAGTCCAAAAAGGCGGGTCTTCGGCTCTTAGCTGTAGTTTGGCACTTATGGCGCAAACGAAATGGAAGGATATTCCAGTTATCCACCAACTGTACTACTGACAAACTAATCTGGAAGCATACTGCCAATGGTGTTTTCACTACAAAGTCTGCATATAGAACAATTCATGACAAGTTCTCTGAGAACAGTGAGATTTCTGATGAAGACAATTTCAAAGACTGGAAGAAATTATGGTCACATACTCATATCAGTCCCAATGTGCTCCTCTTCACATGGCGTGCTCTAACTAATTCACTGCCTACAAATGCAAATATCCATCATCGACTCAACCATATTGATGAAACATGTACTCTGTGCAAGGTACATCCAGAGACTACTAACCATCTTTTATTACATTGTCCTGTAACAGGTATATCATGGCGACTCATTCTGGAGATTCACTCATTGATCCAAAGCGACTCCACCATGTCTTCAGTTATTTCATCTGTACTGAAGGAAGGTGATTTACAAAAGCTTTCAACATGTCTTTATCTCCTATGGAGCATTTGGAAGGCCAGAAATAACTCAATTTTCAAGCAGCAACCCATCAATGCGAGAAGAATTTCTGAAGATGCACTCAATTTCAAAACCAAGTATGAAACTTACAATAACAGCAACAACCCCAGCTCTAATACTTCACATGGAATGCAAACATCAGACGTCTGGATTCCTCCAACACACAATGTCTTAAAGATCAACTTCGATGGAGTTTTTCTGGATGGAAGAATGGGAGCAGGAGCTGTCCTTCGTAATGCAGATGGAGATTTCATTCTAGCACAATCCAAATCTGAGGAAGGAGGATCACCATTAGAAGCTGAGTCGATGGGTATTCGACTTGCCTTGGATATCTGCTTCAAAGAACAACTGCAAAATGTTATCATTGAAGGAGACTGCAAACCTCTAATTGATGCAATCAACATCAGTGACACAATACCTTTATGGCGTGCTCGACATACAATTGAAGATGCAAAGGCAATTCTGAAAACTGGAGGCAATTATATGTTCTCTTACGCTAATAGGAGAGCTAACGAATGTGCTCATTCATTGGCCTCTCATGCTCTACTCTTTAATCTCTCTTCTTTTACTATTGTTTATGAAGAGATTCCTCTCTGTATTGAAGCAGCTTTCAGTATAGACAAAAACAATGTACCTTGTTAATTTTATTAATGAAGGCTTTTATTCAAAAAAAAAAAAAAATGGAAGGATATTTGAAGGAAAATGTAATTCCTATTCAGGACTTTTCAATAATATTAACTCTGATCTGAAGCTCATGGAGGATCGGTAATGGAGGAATAGGCTGTTAGTGCTCGGGAATGGCCAGCTTTATATATGTGGAGGTGGTAATGTAGTAGAGCAGTTGTTTTTATAAGCTCCCATATTGAGAAGTGTTTTTATCCTCTCCTCAAATTTGGATTCTATTTCGTCGTCAACTTTATTGTACAGAACACGTACTCACAATTTTTACGTGCAACCGACCAGAAAAGACTCATTCGACTCTCACACCACACATATATAGATAATTCCCAGTGCAACTGTGGACTTGTTCATACCTCTGCTTTGAACACCTTGAGCTGTGCTACCTGCTTTAAGGAGAACAAAGACCGACGGTTTGCATGCATATACAGAGCGTCTTCGTGGAACTTCAACGATCATGCATGCAGCTTATGCAAGAAGCTCCATTAATTAGTACAACACGTCAACACACAATCAAGGGTTTTTATATGTTCTTAATTGCACAGAGATCCGACAAGACGAAGTCGATTGTTGGTAAGCTGTCACACAACTCTTTTTCGATGAACAGTCGAATTGTATATTAGACATCAAACACAATCAAGGGCGGAGCTAAAAAGTTTTTTAA
The DNA here is from genome assembly GCA_029216955.1 of Iris pallida. NCBI lineage: Eukaryota > Viridiplantae > Streptophyta > Magnoliopsida > Asparagales > Iridaceae > Iris > Iris pallida. Next base: position 4,492,620 of record JANAVB010025798.1, read on the forward strand.
GTGGGACAGAGAGCAGGGTTATGTTTGGAAAAAAATTAAATTTTTAGCGGGGCTGAGAGCAGAGACATGCTGGTAGGGGGAAGATGAATAACATTTTTTAGTAATTTTTTTTTAAGTCTAATCACAGTCTGGACCAACCCAGCTTATTTTTCGCCAGTGAACACAAATAAGAAATGCAGGAGTGAACAGAAATAAGATAATTTTTCGCCAGTGAACACAAATAAGAAATGCAGGAGTGAACAGAAATAAGATATACAGGACGAGGAGATCCCAACTAAAATTGATAATCCACAGTATATTAATTTCAGTGCTACAAAAGGCCAACCATCAACCAAATAATAACTTGTTACAAAAGTTCAAAGTTGAGAACATAGGACTAAAATAGGAAAGCATATATATATATATATATATATATATATATATATATATATATATATATATATATGTTCACGTGAATTTTCTCTCATAGATCGGGATCGACTCCTATTTCAGAAAGAGTAATGCTATTCGTACCTCCAAAATGTCCCTCGAATATATCCCTCCTTATGTGACAGCTGACGTGTAATGTTAAATAATATTATGTGTCATCTGACATGACCGATGACATGGCATATTTTAAACAAAAAAATTAATTATTCAATTTTTTTTATATTAATTTAATGTTAATATTAATGTTAATATTAATATTAATTAATGTTAATATTAATATTAAATAATGTTAATATAAATGTTAATATTAATATTGATTAATGTTAATATTAACTAGTCTACATGTACGTGCTTTGCAAATATTTTAATTAGAATATCAGGTCAGTTGTCGTCTTTTTTAGGTGATTATTCATGTGTGTGTATTTTCTTTTTACAATGCCAAGAGATTCAAAGTATCAAATTTGTTTTTTTAATTTTCTACTGAGAATAATAATCTTTGAAAAATGATAAGGGTAGAAAAAATTTATCATTGGAACATGAAAAGTTGTATGAAAAAAGGAAACTTGTATGCAAACTTTATTGTTTTAACTCTTAAACATAAATAACATGCAAGTTGACATAATAACATCTTGTTTATAAAATACTTAAGGGTATTTTAGGAATTCAAAAGTTTCACCACCAAGTTTTCCTATTATATAGTAGAATAGATATTAATAATAATAATAATATTATTATTATTATTATTATCAATGTTAACGATAATATTAATTTTAATGTTAATATTAATGTTAATGTTAATGTTAATTTTAATTTTAAAATTTGTCACGTCAGCTGCCACATCAACATATCACGTCAGCTGCCACGTAAGGAGGGACGGTTTGGAGGTACAATGTGGATGTACAAATGAAAATATTGGTCAAGAGCGGAAAATTCTCGCTAAATTAGGAGATAATTGTTGCTAAAATAAACATTAAAACAAGCATTGTTTAAGAGCAGGGAACCCTCGCTAAAATACATTGCTTAAGAATGTAGATTTCTCGCTAATTACAATATAGTTGGATCCGTATATCGGATTTGACTGCTATTTCGTAAAACATTGCTTAAAAGCGAAAATATATATGACGATTGGAATCATCGCTAAAATTGCAATCGTTTACAATCATTGAATCCGTAGATTTTTTTGAAAAATATTGCTTAAGAGCGGGTCGAAAAACATTGCTTAAGAGCGCGGATATACGTGAGGATTATGATCTTTGTGATTATATATTTCTAGAAAATTAAACATTACATATATTCTTGATCCCAAGAATATGCAAAATATTAGACAAGTATTGAGAGGAAGAGAAATAAAAAAAACAAAAACAAATTACACTTGCAATTCAAGAGAAATCATTCCCTGTCTCAGGAAATTACTCTCTAGTCCACTAGCAATCCAGGCTAGTTCCTCTTGCCCTTGCTTCCCAGCAGGAGGCTGAAGTAGAAGAGGACCCTGAAGAAGAAGCCCCACGCCACCGTCACCATGAGGCACTCCCACTTGCTCAGCTGCGTGATCCCCTGCTGCTTCAGCACGTCCGCCCCCGTCGTCACGCACGTCGCGCTCGTCAGGCTCACCCCCAGCGACCCGCTCATCGCCTTGAGCACGTTCAGCTTCAGCACCTCCGGCAGGCTCCCCAGCGGCGAGTTCTCGAACATCTGCGTCCCCCTCGCGAAGCACTTGCTGCGGTCGCCGAACTCGTTCATCAGCACCGCTTCGTAGGGGTACTTCACCAGCGACAGGTAGTGGAACCATATCCAGTAGTCCGGAATCCTGTCGCGGTTGATGAAGAAGCCGCTGAACAGCAAGAAGTAGGCGAGGATGGCGACGACCACGGTGTAGCCCAGCATGACGTGGGAGACGACGCCCGAGAGGAAGGTCACGAACCCGCTCCCGGCCCAGAAGGAGGCCAGGACTATAAGGAAGAAGAACAAGAAGCCCTGGGCTCCCCCGGCGAGCCCCACCGCGAAGAACGTAGTCGCGGCGAACGAGATCGAGAGGAAGACCAACGGGGGGAAGCTGACGATCGCGTTGGAGAGGACGTAGGAGGAGCGCCGGTAGGCGTTGTAGGCGGTCTCCCTCATGAAAATGTACCTCTCCTGGAGGAAGACCGGGAGCGCGTCGGCGCAGGTGTAGAACATGGTGGACATGCCGATGGCGAAGAAGCCCAGCCTCTCCTGGACGCCCTTGGGAGTATTGTCGAGGCGCCAGAAGATGGTGGCGAGGATGAAGCCGGTGACGAGGACGGCGCCGAGACGCATGCCGAACAGCTCGGGGAGGCGGCGGCTGTTGGTGGCTGCACGCCTGGAGAGGACCGCGGTCTCGATCCAGAACGGGTTCGCGAAGGTCGGGACCGAGCCTCCGGTCGGGCCGGCGCTTCCGTCGGTCGCTCCGGAGACCAGCTTCCCGCGCGAAATGCTGGCGCTGATGGCGTCTTTCAGCGAAGTCGGGGACCTAGGGGCCGCCGGCGGCAGGGGATTGTGGCGGGAAAGCTTCACGGTCTGCCAGAGGCGGTTGAAGTCGACGAGCGGCGCCGTCCCCGTCGGAGAGGCTTCGAGCTCGCGGATTAGGTCGATAGCGAACTCGGTCGGGTTCTCGTTCTCCGGTATCGGGTGGCCGAGCTCGGAGAAGAAGAGCGGGAGCCCGTCGGGCCGGCCGCTGTAGACCGTCTGGCCGCGGGAGAGGAAGATCATCCGGTCGAGTAGGCCGACGAGCCTCGAGCTCGGCTGGTGCACCGACATGACGACGATGCTCCCGCTCCGAGCTATCTTCTGCAGGACCTTCACCACCATGAACGCCGACGTCGAGTCCAGCCCGGAAGTCGGCTCGTCGAGGAAGAGTATGATCGGATCATGGATTATGTCCGTCCCAATCGAAACCCTCCTCCTCTCTCCGCCGGAGACCCCTCTGTGTCCCTCGTCGCCTATGATGGTGGTGGCGGCTCGACGGAGGCCGAGCTGGTCGATGAGCTGCTGCACTCTAGCCTTCTTCTTGGACTTGGACAGAGACCTCGGCAGCCGGAACTCCGCGGAGAACATTAGGGTTTCCTCGACGGTGAGCATCGGGTACAGGAGGTCGTCCTGCATGACGTATGCGGATATGGACTTCATCAGCTTCCGGCCGACCGTCTCTCCGTTGAGAAGCACGCTCCCCTTCAAGCTCTCCCTGGCGATGCGGTTCGCCAGCGCGTCGATGAGCGTGCTCTTGCCGCTGCCGGACGCGCCGAGCACCGCCAGTATCTCTCCCTCCCTCGCCTCCCCGGAGATTCCGTTGAGCAGCGTCTTGGTGCGGCCGTCGGCGCCGGCGGCAGCGCCTGCCGCGGCCGGGCCGGTCCTGGCGGAGCGGAAGAGCCTGCGGCTGGAGTTCTTGACGCTGTAGTGGAGGTCGGTGAAGGTGAGGTGGAACGAGAGGGGGCGGACAGCTGGACCGAGCTCGAGGTCGAGGTCGACGTCGACAGTATCGGCAGCGACGTCGCCGATGTGCTTGAAGAGCTGGCCGAGAGTCGCTGAGTGCGTGGCGTGACGATCACGATGGTGGTGGTGGTGGTGGTGGATGTGGAGTCCGTTGCGAGCAATGTTGTCGGCTTCCTCCATAACCATTGGAGTGTTGGCTCGGGCGAAGGTGAGCTTGTCGACGAACCGAGACATTGCGCGCTAGCTTAATAGTATGGTGGAGCTTGGGTGCGGTCACCGGTGCGGTGAGAGTAGGAAGTTGGGGTTTGTTGGTTTGTGGCTGAATTGTATTTATAGGGGCAGGGGCTAAGCTAATGGTTGTGATTATATAGTGTCACTTACGCCTTCCTAATTTAATTATGTTTTGTTTGGACTTTGGAGGAGGACATTTGGATGGGTAACGATGGTGTTTGGGAATTAGGTGAGGGTGTTTAGCTACAATGGAACTTCCTCCTTTTGGGGAAGCCACTCTATTTTTACAAAGTTTTTTTAATAGTTGTACCATAGAATCTAAACAAACAATTTAAATATCTAACCATAAAATCTAAACAAGACAATTGACCTTTTCTTTCGTACATAATTAAAGCTCATTCAATGATAAAAGGAGGTATGTTACAAATTCCTACATTTTGTTATAAAATATTATATTGGATATGCATTTGAAAAAGAATGACAAATTAAGATGGTAAAAATAATATTGCATACATTTCTAAAAATTAATCTCATTCACAACCCTAAACCAAGTTGAAGGGTGAGTTTTATGCAAGTATATGCTTAGATTAATCATTTTACAAAACCATTATATTTCAATTATTTTTTCCTAGAGTAAAGACTAAAGAATCTAGAAGAAAAAAAAATCATAATAGCCGACTTTTGTGTCACATCACCGTCATTGTATCCTCATGTCATCATTATAGTTGGTTTAAATTACTGAACCTATTTCACAATGAAACAATAACCCAACTAAACTCACCAATTTTTTCTATTTTATTATTTTTGAAGTGACGCGTTATTTTCTTTCTTCCGAAGGTGATTTTTTTTTTTTTTTACTGACCGAACATTTTCTTGTACTTCCTTATTTTTTATGCTTTAGTGCAAGTTAGATAGAGCCTGTTTGGTTTGCAGAATTAGACAACATAATATAATTGGCATTACGTTGTCAATCTAACTCGAGTGTTTGTTTGGACAAAAAAATAAATAAATGTACTAAACTCAATTACATCATAAATCTATGTAATCACAATTACATTACAACTTAAGCGGAATGTTGTTATGCTATAATTTGGTCGTTTTGTTTGTTTTTGGTTATTTTTTGTTATTTTTGTTTGTTTTTTGTCTTTTTTTGCCTTTTTGTTCGTTTTTTTTTGTTTTTGTTCGTTTTTTTTGCCTTTTTTTTTATTTTTTGCCATTTTTGTTCGTTTTTATTTGATTTTGTCGTTTTTGTTCATTTGTTGCCGTTTTTGTTAGTTTTTGGTCATTTTTGTTAGTTTTTCATTCTTTTTTGCCTTTTTTGTCTATTTTTGTTTTTTTTTGCCATTTTTTTTTCGTTTTGTTTGTTTTTTGTCGTTTTTTTTTCGTTTTTTGCCTTTTTGTTTATTTTTTGCCGTTTTTGTTTGTTTTTTCGTTTTTTTTGCCATTTTTGTTAGTTTTTTGTCGTTTTTGTCCTTTTTTGTTCGTTTTTGCCTTTTTTTTTCGTTTTTTGGCCTTTTTGTCGTTTTTGTTTGTTTTTTTTATCGTTTTGTTCTTTTTTCTGCCGTTTTTGTTCGTTTTTTTTGTTTTTTGTCCTTTTTGTCAGTTTTTTGCCTTTTTGATTGTTTTGGACCATTTTTCGATTTTTGGTCGTTCTTGAACATTTTTGGCCTTTTTGGCTGCTTTTGCACGTTTTTTAAACTTTTTGGTCGATTTTGTACAATTTTTGTCGATTCTGCACGTTTTTTCTTGTTTTTGTTTTATTTGCACGTCTTTTGCCATTTTTGTACGCTTTTTTTAATCAATTTTTGTCAATTTTGTACGTTTTTATCGTTTTTAGTCGATTTTGTACGTTTTTGATCATTTTTCACCTTTTTATCTTTTTTGTCCTTTTTGGCCGTTTTGCACGTTTTTTAATTCTTTTTGGTCGATTTTGCACTTTTTTGTCGTTTTTATCTTTTTTGTCAATTTTTCACGTGTTTGCACATTTTTTGTTGTTTTTTGTCGTTTTTGCATGTTTTTATCTTTTTTGTCGATTTTTGCATTTTTGTTCATTTTTTGTCGATTTTATACGTTTTTTTTCGTTTTTGATCGTTTTTGCGCATTTTTCGTTTTTTGTCACTTTTGCACTTTTTTTATCATTTTCGTTCGATTTTACACATTTTTTGTCGTTTCTGCACGTCATTTATCGATTTTTGTCGATTTTGTACGTTTTGACCATTTTTCTCATTTTTTTGTCGCTTTTTGCTGTTTTTGCACGATTTTATCGTTTTTTTGTCGATATTGCACGTTTTTGGTCAATTTTGTACTTTTTTTTGTTGTCTTTTTTCACTTTTTTGTCGTTTATGCTCATTTTTTCTTTTTTTTCTTTTTTGTTTTTTGTCGTTTTTGTTCCTTTTTGTCGTTTTTGTCATAGCTGCTTTTCAAAAATTACTGTATTAACATTTTATTATATTTCCATCTAATTAAATATTTTGCTAAATTTTTTTGATATAAATAATAATTGATGTAATAATAATAATAATAATATTTTTCATTCTTATCTTTTGATATTTTCTTTTTTTGAAAAAAAAAAAAAAAAAAAAAGAGAAAAAAAAAGGAGAAAGAAGAAAAGAAAAAAAAAATTTATATATGTAGAGAAAGAGAGAGGGGGGGGACAGCCCCTCACCCGCACCCCTCTCTCCCTCTCCCGAAGCTTCTCTCTCTCACTCTCTCTCGGTTCTCTCCCTCACTCTCCCGAACTCTCTCCCTCTCCCTCGAATTCTCTCTCTCTCTCTCTCGGACTCTCTCTTCCTCTCTATATATATCTTCCTTTCTCTCTCATCTCCCTATCTCCATCTCTCTCTCCCTCTCCTTCACTCTTCCTCTTCTCCTCCCCCTCCCTCTACTATACCTACTACTGCTACTGCTGTTACTGCGCTGCTGCGGTTGCTGCGACAGCCGGCGCCGTCCGCCTGCGCCACCGCCCGCCTGCGCTGCCGCCGTCCGCCGCCCGCTGCCGCCGCCGGCCGCCCCCCCCGGTCACCTCCTCCTCCTCCACTCCCTCTTCACCTCCTTCCCCTCTACTCCAACTTCCCAAGAAGGGAACCCTAGGTAAATTTTTCCCTCTTCTTCCTCAATTCCTATGTTTTAGTTCAATTCCAAACTAAGTTAGGTCACTAACAAAGTAATTTGTGCTTTTGGGTTCCAACTAGGGTTTATGAAGAAATTTGGATCATTCCCAACCCAAGGCAAGTCCTCATCCTCTTCTTCTTCTCAAGTTCTTCCATTTAGGCTAATGGAAATTTTATTTATCCCTTTATTTTCATACTAAAATTCTGAAATTGTAGTTCATAAATAAATTGGTAATACCAGAAAGTTGAAGTATATGGTTAATCTTCCAAAAGAATCTGAAAGTTTATATCATAAGATTTGAAAATGTAATTTAGGAATAATATGTCTGAATTTTTGGTTAGTTACAATTCTGAATTTAATAATATTTAAATTAAGTCATGATATATTAAAACTGTTGCAAAACACTAATTTCTAGTAAATATTTAATTTGACATGAACAAAAGTATTAAATGGTATGATAATTCGGACAAGTGAATAATCGAATAGACACAAAGTAGAGAAATTAATTTTGAACACGGACTTTGGACATGCGATTTATGGACATGAACTATTGGACTCTCCATGAACAAAACAAACACAAATGAACATACGGGACTCTCCCATGGTAAGTGGTCATAAGAATTTTGGAACTGAAAAACTGGAACATACGCCGGAAAGGTAAAAAGGACCCTGTTTCTCTCTACTCACTATGTAGTTATTCAACTTTGTGTATATCTATAGTTAGAATTAATTCCCGTCTATTTCTTTTATTTTCTTGCTCCATGCAATTATTATGAAAGGATATCATTTGATTTAAATTCCGTCTTACTATACATATATATACATACATATATATATACATATCTACATCCGTATATATGTACATACATATACATATATATATACATATATATATAAAGATATATGTCTACATACAAATATATGTACATACATATACATATATATATACATACAAATATATGTACATACATATACATATACATATACATATACATATATATATATATACACACATATATATATATATATATATATATATATATATACATACACATATGTATACATACATACATATATATATATATATCTCTTTATACATATATATCTACATATATATATATAAATATACATACATAAAATACATATACATACCTGTACACATATAGTTATATATAAAGTCTTGCATAGATGGAAGAATTTTGCTCTATGCGACAAATTGCAAAGCTAATAGCAAACCGCAAATTGAATTATTGCTAAAGGAAAGGAAATCAATGCTTGCTCAGGTATAAATCTCCAATTCCTTTTGTACTTTATTTCCTGCGTGGTTCCGGTGTTGAGAGTTGCTCCACCGAAGGGGTCGGCGAGCCCAATTATTATTTGCGTGGTTCCGGTGTTGAGAGTTGCTCCACCGAAGGGGTCGGCGAGCCCATATTTTTCTTATCATTTATATATGTTTTCTGTAAATTTTCGGGGCTCCTAAATACAAAGGAGACTCTGCCAAAATTTTTGAGAAATTCTAGAGATAGTCAAATTTCTGACCTTCGGAAATTTTTAGAAAGTTTCATATATAGGAAGCATTGGGCGGGGAGAACAACTGAATATTCCTAGATATCCCGTAACATAATAACAACAAAAGCTGATCAGTATTTCGGAAATCCGTACTTCTATTTTCAAATAGAGAGTACTAGCCCAAGGGAGGCTCGGAAATCAATTCATCTATTTCGACAGTAACATCAAATAGATGTTTAGCCCAAGGGAGGCTCGGAATTCACAGCCTGATCCCAGGTTAACGGAATTGTTCACGGGAAGCATCTAGAGAATTATTCAGATTATTGTTCTCAATTGCATTGTATTAGATTTCATCTTACTCCAAAAGTAACTCATACCTACTTTGGTAGGCAGTTTGCTCAAGGGAAGCAAATCTTACAGAAAGCTCAAGGGAAGCTCGGAAATCTCACAATCCCTGGAGTAGGATGATGGTTACATGTGTCATTTTAGTAAAATTAAGGATATATATATACATATATATATACTTACATACATACATGCAGTTGCATAAGTCTTTTTAAAGAAAACCGCATATTTTAATTTTATTTATTTATATTTCATCGCCCTTGACCGAGGACTTGCTTGTCGTTTCTAAACGACCTAGTATTTGTTCACTAGGTGAAGAAGAAGAAGACGCCTCCGCCGAAGTGTCGCCGCACTACAACGAGGAGTAAATTGTCTGGACTACCTACAGTTATGACCAGCACTATCGTAGTAATCTTGTAAATTACTTTTGTAATAAACTTGTAAAAGCATTGTTGGAAAAGTTCCCTGTATAATAACTTCACTATATTTAATACCGTGTAAACTCCTTGTATTTTCCATTCTTGCTGATGATTACAGGCGACAATCGCGATTTCGGCGCGTAGCCTGGAGATGTGTTATGACGTCACCGTTTCAAATATGGGAAGCGGGACGTGACACGTCTTTTAGTGGTGGCCCATGCAGGTCAGCAAGAATGGAAAATCTTGGATGAACCATAGGTTTAGATATGACGTAGGTTCTAGGCTTAGACGGAGAACTTTGATTTCCGTATTGGACCCCAAGGTTAAGGACCTAAAATAGGTTGCAGGTTTTACAAAACCGAAAGCTTAAGGATGAGGAACCTACCAATCTTCTAGGGAAACCTATGCAGGATAAGACATGACGGTAGGTCAAGATTTTTGGAATCCTATGGGCTAAGGCATAGACTTTAAGGAATGTCTTAATGAACCTTAGAACAGAGAATACCAATTTGATTGGTGTATGTTAGACTATGTTCTTGGTATGCTTAGCTAGATAAAATTCCTATAGCAAGTATGAACCATTAAGTATCCTTACTTGATTATGGGTAGCACAAGGGCAGACATGACCTTCTAGGCCAGATTAGTATGTATTTGAGGATTTGACTAGCACTCTTATTTGAGCTATTAAGGATCTAAAAATTCCTTAAGGATCTTGGGCTGAGTATGGGTATCTCTAGTAAACCAGGAATTCAAATATTTTTTTTGAACCATTACTTAGATAGTGAGGGGTAAGAATATATATATATGTATCTCCTTAATGAATATTGGATAAGTTAGTACTAGCAATAGCTTGTCTAAGTGATTGTATAATGATTGTTGTACGTAGTACTATGTAAATAATTGGTTAAGAATTTAGTTTCTAATATATCATTTAAGTTTAAATTTAGTAATCTAAACTACCTTAAAATTTAGTCTTTTCCAGAATCTAGTATGTTATAGAATATAGTGTAAAAGCATGCTTATTTTGTAACTAAATTTTGTTACTTAAAATTTAGTTTAAAGCTATACTTAAATTTGACATAAACACAAACAACTATTTTATTTATTATTTAAAAATTAAAACGGCTCAAAAAATGAGCCGTCTAAATCGTTTGTATCACGCACTAATTAATAAAAAAAAATAATTCTTATTTTTAACTGCACTATGTATATCCATATCCTCACCCTCATGTAAAAATAATTAAAAAAAGTTATAGTTAACTATAAAAATAACATAAAAGTCTTACTAACTATCTAAACATATATCCAAAATCATATATATATATATATATATATATATATATATATATATATATATATAAAAAAAAAAAAAAAAAAAAAAAAAAAAAAAAAATATATATATATATATATATATATATATATATATATATATATATATATATATATATATGGAAGCGGATCAAAAGCCCCCCTTAGAAAGTCCTCCAAAATTCCCCCTCACTCTAATCCATAGTTTAATGTTAATATTAATGTTAATATTTATGTTAATATTAATGTTAATATTAACATTAAATACTAAAATTAACATTAAAATTAACATTAAAATTAATATTAACATTAACAGTAACATTAATATTAACATTAACATTAACATTAATATAAAAAAAATTAAAAAAATTTAATATTAACATTAACATTAATATTAACATTAATATTAACATTAACATTAATATTAATGTTAATATTAACATTAATATTACGAATTAGAGTGAGGGGGATTTTTGGGGGGCTTCCTAAGGGGGGCTTTTGATCCGCTCCCTATATATATATATATATATATATATATATATATATATATATATATATATATATATATATATATAACAATTTTAAAATAAGAATATAGTCAATTTTTAAATTATATTTAAACTAAACATAAGACATTATCTAAACATATATTGAAATTTTCAGGAAAAAATAAATTTTAATTAAAATATATTTAATATTTAAACTGTATTTAACCTAACTACATAATATTGTCTAAACATATATTAGAAGTTCTAATTTATTTATTTTAACAAATATTTTATGCAAGTTCATTGCACGTTATGTTAATATAATCTAATTTATTATTTAACTTGTAATCTAATATTTAAGATTTAATATGAATATATATATATCTTCTATGTCTAAAATTTATATTTTAATTTAAACCTAATCTATGGGAGTTAGATAAATTTTACATAATTTAATATAGTTTAAACTTAATTAATTTAAGATTTAATGTACTATTTAAAAAATATACTATTTGAGTTTTAAAAATCAACATATAATTTAAAATTATTAAATTTAAAATTTAAGTTAATATAATGTAAAACATAATATATTATCTAAAAGGTAATATATTATTTAAATAACCCAACCTAAACTTTAAGAAAGTTTTCACCAACAATATAAGTTTAAATCGACTTTATGGCAAAAATTATTTTCCATGATTATTCTGTATATATACTTTAGATAGAAAAAAAAATGTTTCATTACTATTGGTTTTACCCCCGATTGGACTAGAGTGGGATGATGACGTGGTCCAAAGTAATGCTATTTTTATAAATAAATTTTCAAGCACTCTTGTTAAAAAATTAATTCGCTATATAAATCCCATCAATCTATATATAACCTACATAAAGTGTTCAAAAAATTGGACGACCACCCGCTGCATCGAAAACTCATCTTCGTCGGTCCTAGGTGTCTGTTCGATCATGTTCGATTCTATTCAGATCCGTTCAGTTCAGTTCTGTGCGTCCGTTCAGTTTTAAGTTTTTTTTATAATTTTTATAATATTTTTATTTTTTTATGCTTAGTTGCATTGTGAATATGTTGTTTGGTTTTGTAAGATTGGATTTAAATTTTACAAATTTGCATATATATATATATATATATATATATATATATATATATATATATATATATATATATATATATATATTTTTTTTTTTTTTTTTGAAGCAATGGGTACTTGTGGCGAACTCGCCTCCACTGAGGCTCGAACTCCCGACAACTTGGGTCGCATGCATCTCTCTTAACCACTAGGCTAGAGGTCATTTGCATATATATATATATATATATATATATATATATATATATATATATATATATATATATATATATATAGCAAATGACCTCTAGCCTATAAATTTGCATATATATATATATATATATATATATATATAGAGAGAGAGAGAGAGAGAGGAGAGAGAGAGGTCATTTGCTATATATATATATATATATATATATATATATTATATATATATATATATATATATATATATATATAAATATATATATAGAGGAAAAAAAAAAAAAAATTATATATATATATATATATATATATATATATATAGAGGCTAGACGTCATTTGCTATATATATATATATATATATATATATATATATATATATTATATATATATATATATATATAAAGTCACATAATCCAACTCTCTCAACTTGTGACTGGATAATCTGGATTAAGATTATTATATATATATATATATATATATATATATATATATATAGCAAATGACCTCTAGCCTATAAATTTGCATATATATATATATATATATATATATATATATATATATATATATATATATATATATAATATATATATATATATATAGCAAATGACCTCTAGCCTATAAATTTGCATATATATATATATATATATATATATATATATCTATATATATATATATATAATATATATATATATATATATATATATATATATATATATATATAGCAAATGACCTCTAGCCTATTGGTTAAGAGAGATGCATGTGGCCCAAGTGGGAGTTCGAGCCCCACGGAAGGCAAGTTCGCCACAATTACGCATTGATTCAATATATATATATATATATATATATATATATATATATATATATATATATATATATATATATATAATGTTATTATTATTATTATTATATATAAAACTTGTATTTATCATATCCTGTCTGCACTTACATTTATTTTTCCACATAAAATTAAATGTGCTTCTTCCGTTGCTCGAAACTGCAACCTATGAGGAGGATGTGCCTCTGCATCGAATCTGTCTAGCAAATTTTAAAACACTACTAATATGCAAGATATAATTTATGAAAATTGATAACAAGAGTACAAACAAGTGATACACCACGAATAAGCATGACAAATTTTGGATTTGAACAACCTTCTTCGTAGAATAAGCCCACGTTATTTATTTTGAGAAATTTTGAGTTACCCCCCACTTTGATTACCCAAATTAAGGGTGCACCCCACAGTTTTGCATTAATGAAGAAATGTCCCCACTTTGGACGGAAATCGTTTAGGGCTAACGGTCAAAAGCTTTGACCCCAAAAATTTGACGAAAATATCCTTCACATTGTCTTCTTCCTCTCCCCTCTTCTCCTCCTCGCCGCCACTGCCCCCCTCCTCCTCCCCGCCGCCACTGCCCCCCACCTCCCTCCCCGCCGGCCGCCACCCTCTTCCCCGCCACTGCTGCTGCTTCCCCCCCCTCCTCCTTTCCGTTGCCGGTCGCCCCCCCCTTCCCTCCCCGCCGCTCCCCCTCCCCGCCCCCCCTTCCCTCCTCGCCGCTCCCCCTCCCCGCCCCCCCCTTCCCTCCCCGCCGCCCCCCGCCCCGTCCCCCCGGTCGCTGCCCCCTCCCATTCGCGCCATTGTTGCTGCGAGACTATTGCTGCTAACGATGTTGACCCAGATGGAGGGACGACGTTGGCCGGCGAAGGGGGGGAGCGCAGCGGCGGGGGGCAGGAGGGTGACGACGGGGAGGATGGGTCGCAGCGGCCAGCGGTGGGCAGGGGGGTCGCAGCGGCCGGCGGTGGGGAGGGAGGGTCGCAGCGGTGGGCAGGGGGTCGGAGTGGCCGGCGGTGGGCAGGAGGGTCGCAACGGCCGGCCGGCGGTGGGGAGGGGGGAGGTTGCAGCGGGGAGAGGCGGTGACGACGGGGAGGAGGGGGCAGTGGCGGTGGGGTGGAGGAGGGGGCAGTGACGGTGGGGTGGAGGAGGGAGACAACACATAGGGAAGAAGGGTATTTTCGTCAAATTTTTTGGGTCAAAGCTTTTGACCGTTAGCCCTAGACGGTTTCCGTCCAAAGTGGAGGCATTTATTCATTAATGCAAAACTGTGGGGTGCACCCTTAATTTGGGTAATCAAAGTGGAGGGTAACTCAAAATTTCTCTTTATTTTTCCTAAAATCCATTCTCCTTACTTCTAACTTGAATATATATTTATATCCGAAAAAAGCGATCTATGGATCATAATTCATACATCAAACTCGGTCGAGATTCATAGATAGTCAATAATATTATATTGGGATGTGGTGGCGGGGGAGACCTACCTAAAAATAAAATGTATATAAAAGAAATAAGAGGGGACACGGTGCATGGGTGGGTGTGAGTCCGTTACTTCATACGTAGGATGGTAGTTATGTGTAGCTGTGGGAAGAAACCTACAAATCTACAAGCTGACAATTCATGGCTTTTCTCAGTCAAAGGCTATGATGGAACGAAGGATGAAACGCGTGTATTGTTGCATGCAAATGTTGTGTCATATATATATATATATTATATCGACATTGTATGCCATGATGCCAATGTTAAAATAAAGGATTATTTACACTAACTATTCCTATGTTTTTGATTTATAACACGGGGTACCCCTACTTTTAAACTATTTACACTAACTACTCCTATGTTTTTGGTTTATTACACGGGGTACCCCTACTTTAAGGAAAAATAAAAAAATTATAACACTAACTACCCCTACGTTTTCTAAAGGGAGGGGTAGTTAGTGTAAATAGTTTAAATCAGGGGTACCCCGTGTTATAAATCAAAAACATAGGGGGTAGTTAGTGTAAATAACCCTAAAATAAATTTTGGTTCATACAAAAAATTATTCAAAAAGAAAAGCATAAGAATTTTGTTCTTTAACTTAATTTGGTAGTTATAAGTCAAGTAAGTTATAGACATTAAAAAAATATATCTAAAATTTAATATTTACAAAAAATTATTGGTTTAATTGTAACTTAATCCTCAACTATTCTACATTTTCAACTTAATAACCTAAACTTTGATAGCCAACAACTTGATACCCTCTTCCCAAACTGTGTTAATAGAGTTAGAAAATGACAAAAATATCCTTTACAAAATCTTTCCCCTCTCACTCCGGTAGCCCCCCCTTTCTCCGACGCCGACAGCTGGAGAGGGGGCTGCACAGCCACAGCAGCAGCGGCCGTTGGGAGGGCTGCGTGCAAGGGAGGCATGCGGTGGAGGCGCGAGCGTGCGGCGAGCAGCATCGGGCGGAGGCGTCTGAGCGCGCGACGGCGAGGGCGGTTGAGCGCGCGACGAGGGAGGAGCAGTGGAGAGACGAGGGAGGAGCAGTGGAGAAGGCGCGGGGGGCGGCTATGTGCGTTGGGGGGAGCAGTGTCGGAGGCGCGAGCGAGGGGGGGAGCAGCGACGAGCAGCCCTAAGGCGGAGGCGGCGTGGTGGGGGGGGGAGGGGGGATGGTCGTTGTGGGGAGGAAGGGGGGGTGCGCAGCAGTATGGCTTGTGGTGGGTGGGGGTGTCACCCTCATTTTCCGTATTTCCCGTATTTCGTATTTATATTCGTATCTGGATTTTTGGCATGTATTTTTTTTTTTTTGACTTGTGAAATTTCGGTATTTCTCGTATTTTGGTTTTGGCATAGCTCGGTTTTATTGGGTTGGTTCGGTTTGGTTTGATTCTATATGATTGGAACACCTTAGCCTATGCTCCTCCCTCATTTCCACCACAACCACCCTCTTTATATCCCCACCTACCACTCTCTCTCTTCATTACCACCACCATTAATCTTCTTCTTCTTCTTCTTCCTCCACACAACTCCCCAACCCTTAGGCAAGTGCATCTTGCCACTACATGAGAACCATATTTTCTTTGTCCATTTGCTAGACTAGGACATGGTGATCAACATTAGTTCTTGGCATTTTGTGATTTGGAGCCTCCATTGTCCTAGATCTAGTTATTCCTATTTTCGGATTTTTGCATGTTCTGATCTATTTCGGTGGAGTTTTGTGGGTTCTGATGTTTCTATGTAGAAGAGAGTTTAATTTCACCCAAGTTGGAACTTTGGAAATCTGAATTTGGAGTTCGGATGGCCAAGTTATGATGCTTTGAAGCCTTGGGTTCATCCATGGTGTTCTTGCTGTTTGGAGAAGACAGTGAGCAGTGTACAGAACTGTTTAACTCACGCACACTGAGCTACGCGCGCTCTTTAGCGCTGCGTACGCAGACTTGGGTACGCTCCCTGTTGGGAGCGTGTTCCCTTGAGCGTGCGTGACTTTTCACGCACACTGTTCCCTTGAGCGTGCGTGACTTTTCACGCACACTGTTCCCTTGAGCGTGCGTGACTTTTCACGCAGCTGCTCCCTTGAGCGTGCGTGACTTTTCACGCACACTGTTCCCTTGAGCGTGTGTGACTTTTCACGCACACTGTTCCCTTGAGCGTGCGTGACTTTTCACGCAGCTGCTCCCTTGAGCGTGCGTGATTTTTCACGCACACTGTTCCCTTGAGCGTGCGCGACTTTTCACGCACACTGCTCCTTGAGCGTGCGTGACTTTT
Source organism: Iris pallida (assembly GCA_029216955.1). NCBI lineage: Eukaryota > Viridiplantae > Streptophyta > Magnoliopsida > Asparagales > Iridaceae > Iris > Iris pallida. The sequence continues at coordinate 4,509,763 of JANAVB010025798.1, forward strand.
CACGCACACTGCTCTGTAGCATGCATGACTTTCACGTACGCGGCTCTTTCAGCGTGCGTGACTTTTCGTACGCTGCTCCCCTGACCCCTTTCTTTAAGCTTGCTTTTCTATGGTCCTGTTTATTGATATTTTATTAGATATTTTACGTCCATTTTATATCCTTACGCCTTTTGTCCTGAACTTGATAATCATGAAATCATTTGATATGTTTGGAATTGATAATTGAGCATGATGTGATAGTGACCCGTAGTGGTGCACTCCTGACACAATAACCTGACATGACCTGATAGCGGCCCGTCGTGGCGCACTCCTGACTAGTACACTTGATATGATAACCTGACCTGATATATCTTGAACAGCTGTTGCGACGGCTACCTGACATGACCTGACTTGTATAATTAATCCTGACACCGTGGGCGATTGTGCTTGTACAAATAATTCAGTCATGTCTTGCATCATGTCTAGGAGGGGACTCCTGAGTACTACGGTCAGGAGTACCTACTGAAATGGACTAAGGTTAATGACTAGTATAATTCACTAGACATGAAGAGATGTTCTCCAGTTACAGGCGATCCCGTTATCCCGGCCGCAAATGTTTGGACTTGTAGCCTGCCGACGAGTAGGGCACATTTCCAGCCCACTGTTATGTGGGGCACCCACCATTGTCACTTAAATGATTGAACTCTATTGTCACTCTAATGTATCGTACTCTCTATATTGTCACTATAATGATTGCCTGGATAACCTGGATAGCTGCAGGGTCTGTGACTACTTGGAGCATCTCATTGCATCTTGCTAGTAACTAGGATTGTGATAACCCTAGTTAGTTAATGTAGAAAGCCGTAGGTAATGATTGGCCGTGATTGCTTGGATGGAGTCTGGTCCAGTATAGTATTGTCTAGAATTGATTGATCGTAAGATTGTACCAGAATGATTGAAGGATTGTCACTCCAGATTGTCACTATAATGATTGCCACTCCAGATTGTTACTTGACCTGATTTCTTATATTTATCTTGCCGATAAATGGTGAGAGAAACCAAGTTCCGTTCAGACGAAGGGTTACAACCCCGGTCCTTGTCTGGTTTACGGGTTGTAACCTAGCTATCTGAATAGTCCCATAGTTATCTCATCGTATATCATCCTGACATGCTTTTCCATATGTCCTGTCTTTTAGTGATTCTATTACAAGATTGTCTTTTATAATTACTCATCATGCTTTTTCTTAAACTACTGCATTTTATTATGTAATTATACTCTTGTGCTAATTGCTGGTTTTAGTTCTTAAGTGAAGCCTCCTTTGTGGCACTTGCTCTTTCTGGGGTCTGACCCAGCTGATTTTGTATGGCCAGATATCGGAGCAGCACCAAAGGATCTTCCTGCTTTCCAGCCCGATGGTGGTCACCAGGCGTAACCAGGGCGTCGAGTGGGTTTCTTTTGTTCTTCCACTGTAATATTGTAAATTATTCTTTTGAGGCGTTTAGCCGACGAGCAAGTGTTAGCTCGATTGTACTTACTTACTGTCTGCCTACGGGCTGTAACATGATTGACAAGCCCCGGGGGTTGATCATGTATGACTGAACTCTTGCTAGTCCTCACATTTTGTAACGACTAGCTTCATGATCATCTGGATATGTAATGTTTGGGACGCCTTACAATTGTATATTTGGAGATCTGATATCTTGTAATTATTATTAGTTGGTTGAGATTGAGACAATAGGCTATTTTATGACCTTAAGAGACTGATGGATTGTAGTAAAACCCTCACATATCTAGACAGCCGTGACCGTATGGTGAGATGGATTCCATTTCATTATACGTAGTTGGCTATGTCCGCCCCCGCTCTCCAGTATTCTGGTTCTGGGGCGTGACAGGGGGTGGGGGTGAGGGTGGGAGGAGGGATAGTTTAGAAATTAATGTTATATTTTTTTATTTATTGTTATTTAACGTTGAAGTTAATGGTTATGGTGACGGAGGGTACAAAGTTGAAAATATTAGTTGAAAGAGGGTATTAAGTTAGTACCTATCAAAGTTTAGGATATTAAGTTGAAAATGTGGAATAGTTGAAGGTATTAAGTTGTAATTTAACCAAATTATTAGCGGACTGATCCTTAGACAATAATAATTTGCTGTCATTAACCACCAATATGGATGAACAACAAGTATTTAATGAATGAATTGGAGATGAAGATAGGATTGGGTCTAAATAAATTGGAACTTCACTGTAAATCGTATATTATAGAAGTAAGAAAACTTTTGTTTTTGTTTGTCTAAAAGTTGAAAGAAATGACTAAAGATAGGAGGTTTATGTGGCTACGGATATAATAAACATATATATCAATAAAAACTGAAAATTAATAAAAAGTATTACTAAATAATACAAATGAGAAATAATTTTTTTAAAATCAAATTAAAATATTATTAAAGATTTTATTAGATAATATAAATGAAAAGTTATTTTTAAGGACCAAATTATGAAATAACTTGGTTCCTCAAATATTGGAGAATTTTTCAAAAATTTTGTGCCATGTTTTGTGTATAAGAGAAAATTTTCTGACTTTTAGGATAAATAATTGTCCACATTTGCATATTCTTGCCTTTGCTTGTGAGCAATCTAATTTCCTTAGCGTGTGCCCAAACTCCATCTACAAAATCTATCTTTAGTTCACTGTAAAGTCTCGTTTGGTTCGCAATATCATAATATTGGAAAAAAAAAGTTATTTTTTTCTATGTTTGGATGTAAAAAATAAGTATGAAAAAATAAAAATGACTCCATCGAAAAGGAAAATAGAGGAATAAAGGAAAAAGTGGTTTCGATTCACTTTCTCACTATAGTAATCTCATTTTTTTTCCTTCTAAATTTTTTGTGAACACTAGGAAAAAAAAAAATATAAAAATTACAATTTTTCAAGGAAAAAAAAGACAAGAAATTGATTTCCTTTCCTTTTCGGAAACCAAACGAGGACGAGGCCTAAGTTCCTTGATGGTTTCGATCAGCCATCTCAGGAAGAAAGTGAGCTGAGACTTCAATGAGGAGTGTCGTTTCTGCTGATATTTATGAAAGGAAACGCATTACATAAATGTGTTTGATAAGAAAAATTGACAAGTAGGATGGATGTTACTTTCAAATTTAAATTAGAGGGGTGCTGCTATACAGTAGGGGAACAAGAAGAAGGTTCTACTACAATTTGGGTTTGCACAAAAACAACTACAAAATTTTTCACAGCGTGCAGCACACTTCAAATGTGTAATACTTTCTACACAGAGAGAAAGCATCAATTCCTGAGGGACAACCAATATTTTTGTAGTGAAAAATCTTAATTATACATCCATTCTCAAAAGTATAATTGATATCTATACTACTATATATAAAATAAAAAATTCAAATTTTACGGTAAAAGTTTTTCATCCAAATATATTTTTGCCTATCTATGCTAATTAAAATTATTCATTAAATTTATGAGGCCAACTAGGGGATTACTGTAAGAAATAATAATGCCTTGTGTTTATTGATGGGGGTTGTTTACAATATATAGTGTCTACACGTTTGGACTTATGGACCATATTTACATTACAAATATAATCTATAATCTAACACCCCCCCCCCCCCCCCCCCCCCCCCCCCCCCCCCCCCCCCCCCCCCCCCCTTAAGTTGGAGCATACAAGTCACAAATGTCCAACTTGGAAAGTAAAAAATCAAACACATGCTTTCCAAGGGGCTTGGTGAAGATGTCAGCCAGTTGAGAAGAAGTAGGAACATGCGAGGCTATTACGGTGCCATCTCGAATAGCATCGCGAACAAAATGCAAATCCACCTCAATATGCTTACTGCGCTCATAAAATACCGGGTTCTGAGCCAGGTGCAGGGCTGACTGACTGTCACAATACACCGACATAGCAGACTCCTGGCGAACGCCCAAACACACCAATAATTCTTTCAACCATTTCAACTCACAAATAAGCGCAGCAAGAGATCGGTATTCAGCTTCAGCGGAAGATCGGAAAACAGTTGGTTGCTTCTTGGTCTTCCAAGAAATAGGAGACCCTCCCAGAAACACCAATCAGCCTGTAACAGAGCGGCGAGTCAAGGGACAACTTGCCCAGTCGGAATCACACCAACCCGAAAGACGGAGATCACAATCAGCTATCAAAAGAATACCCTGTCCCAGTGCATGTTTGAGATATCTAACAACTGTCAAAGCAGTATGCCAATGATCTTGTCGAGGCTCCTGTAAGAATTGAGACAAGATATGCACAACATATGCTAAGTCAGGGCGAGTAAATGATAGAAAAATCAACCTCCCAACTAGCCTCCGATAAGTCTATGCATCCGCCATCTTTGGACTAGTCGATTCGGCCAGCTTGTGATTGGGCTCCATGGAAAAACCAGCAGGTCGAGACCCCATCAAGCCGCATTCTGAAATGATGTCCAAAGCATACTTTCTTTGACACAAGAAAATTTCTTCTGCACTCTGAACCACCTCTATGCCAAGAAAGTACTTCAACACACCAAGGTCCTTCATGTGAAAGCAAGAACTAAGGTACTTTTTGAAAGCATCTAAAACACCTGAGTCATTGCCAGACACAATCATATCATCAACATAGATCAAAACAAGCAACTCTACCTTCCCTTTAAAAAGAAAGAAAAAGGAATAATCAGAATGAGATTGAATAAATCCATAGGATATCAGAGAAGCAGCAAGCTTAGCAAACCAACAACGTGGTGCCTGTTTCAATCCATATAGAGACTTACGCAGGCGACACACTTTGTTGGGTTCTGTCACGCCCCAGTACCAAAATACGGAGACGGACTAGGCCAGCTACTCCATATGAGGTACGTAACGTCATACGACGATCGTGGCTGTCGAGAGACTAGGGGGTACGTGCTACAATCAAGTCTCCTATGGTCCCACAGTATTCTATGTCTCAATCAATCAAGTCACATCAGCAATTAAATGAACATTAAAGATAAAGCAGTAAGGCGTCCCCGACGCTTCATCAAAATGGTCATGAGAGACTAGCTTTATAATTTAGCTATCTCAGAGAGTCAGAAGTACAAAATTATACACAGCTGCAGTCTGTTTAATTACAATTATGTACTGACACAAAATATCGAGTAATCTGGCTAACAGGTGCCGGTGGCTAAATGCCGCAAAAAGTATAAGCAGGAGTGGTGGAGAAGAAACCCACTCGAGTCCCCGAACCGCCATGCTCCTAGTATGCACCATGGATGTCAGGAAGGAAGATCGTGTCCTCCGGCTCTGCTACGAGATCTGGCCAAACAAAACCAGCGGGGTCAGCCCCGAATAGCAAGTACCGCCAAAGGGGCACAAGAGTTAAGATTAAAAACCCAGTTAATAGAATGATTGATAATAGTAATACTTATGCTACTATTATAGGGTAGCGCACATCCTCGAACCCATATGGCACCCTTACAACCAAACAAGGACAAAAGGTGCCGCATGGAGTCGGGACGTGTCGTACTCTATAACTTTCACATAAGTTAAAAGGTATAAACAATAAAATCCCCTGATCGTGACTTCGGTCGATGGCCTATCGCAGCACAATAACCAACCCAACAATCAAACAAGAACATGGGTTGGATCATGTACCATGATAGACCATGTTCCTCAGTAATTCACAGAGTAGCACTTCACAACCGGAATAAGTCTTCCGTTCATAACTTCGGTCCACAGCCTATCATAGTACGATAACCAACCAAACAATCAAACAAGAACATGGGTTGGATCACGTACCATGACAGTCCGCTTCCCTCAGTTATTCCCGGAAGGTAATAAGATACACACAAGTCGTTTTTTGTGGCCAATCAAGTCTACGAGTTTCTAGTGGGACGAGGTTATCCTCGCATCATGTTATTAGAAAATTCTCAGATCGTATCTTTCCAGCAAGGCTAGCCAACCCAGGGGTTCGCGTAGACAGGTGTTATTGAGCACAGGTCCCTCGTAAGGCCACCCTGCCAAAACATGTAATATATAGCGGGAATTAATCGGATACAGTCATCCACTCGTTACGGATGACACAGTATCCGTGGAGACCAGCCGGCGCGTCAAGACAATATCTCAAGGCGGCTGGTGTAACACGATCTCGGAATTCTGCCCTCCCCATGCATCTAGTATATTTAGTTGCCTAGTTTAACCCTAGATGAAATCTTGGACTCTCATGCTGTGGCTTGCATGATTATCCCCCTAAAAGGTTGTACTATAGTACGAGTACCCTAAGTGAGGATTCATGTCAATCAGTATGTCAACATGTTCTATCCTCCTTAGTGTAATGCATCATTGTAAATACGCCACGGGGAGTTACGAGTCATTTGTCGAGCATGAACAAGAACTGGGACATTCAGGTACATGTATCAGGTGGGAACACTTGTTCACCGAGATCTCATTAGTGCTCATATCATGCTCGGGACAAAGGCGTAAGGATATAAAATGGGCATATAATATCTGATAAAAATATCAAAAGCGTACGCACAAAGCACGCACGCTCAAGGGGAGCTGCGTACGTGAAAAGTCACGCAGGCTCAGGGGAGAGCTGCGTGAAAAGTCACGCAGGCTCAGGGGGAGAGCTGCGTGAAAAGTCACGCAGGCTCAGGGGGAGAGCTGCGTGAAAAGTCACGCAGGCTCAGGGGAGAACTGCGTGAAAAGTTACGCAGGCTCAGGGGAGAGCTGCGTGAAAAGTCACGCAGGCTCAGGGGAGAGCTACGTAAAAAGTCACGCAGGCTCAGGGGAAGAGCTGCGTGAAAAGTCACTCAGGCTCAGGGGGAGACACGCTTCCAACAGGAAGCGTGCTCAAACAGGAGCACACTGCTCACTGTCTTCTCCAAACAGCAAGAACACCATGGTTAATCCCCAAACTTCAAAACATCACAACTTTGTCATCCGAACTCCAAATTCGGATTTCCAAAGTTCCATCTTGGGTGAAATGGAATTCTCTTCCACATAGAAGCATCAAAACCCACAAAACCCCAACGAAAATAGATCAAGACCAAGAAAATCCGAAAATGATTAAAACTTAGATCTACAAAAATCAAAGCTTCAAAATAGAAATTTCCAAGTTCTAAACTAGTATAGATTGAGGAGAAGAACATATTTTGGCAAATAGTTTTGTAAGAAATCATTGACAAAATTATGGATCCATCTCTTGAGCAAGTTGGTACTTGCCTTGGTTGGTGGAGGAAATAAATGAGAGGAAGTAAATGAGAGGAGAGAGATTGAGATGAGTTATATAAAGATCTTGGACCCATGGGTTCATGATGAACCAAAGGGTTCATGATGAGCCATTGGTGAACCAAGAATAGGTTACCCAAATGAGCCAAAACTGTAGGCCCAAATGCAAAAAATAAATTAGAAAATAATATTTTGTCGAATATTTTTTTTGGGAAATGCATGAAGAAATACTTTATAATAAATATCGTATAAATTCAAGGTAAATATAATTTATGGGTTTACGCATTAAAATACGTATTCCAGGATTGGGGAGTGACATCTCTACCCTTCTTAGAAAAATTCCGTCCTCGGAATTCCAGCCAAGACAGGATAGTGAAATCAGGACAAGCAAGGCACAATCATATACAAGTTAACTATCATAGCAGTTATTATCATACGTCACAAAGTGCAAAACAAGCAGGTACAGATAAACATGGAATCGTGTCAATAAGGTGCAAAAAATACCTTATTAGTCAAACAAATGCGGATACCGAGATCTGATCTCGTCCTCGCGCTCCCAGGTTGACTCTTCCGAAGAGTGATGGTTCCAAGAAACACGGACAAGGCTTATCGTCCGATTCTTGAGTACCTTCTTTCGTCGGTCTAAAATAGATACGGGTTGTTCCTCGTAAGTTAGGTCGGTACCAATGACTAACTCAGAATGATCGAGGACATGACTCGAATCCGGGACATATCCACGTAATTGGGACACATGAAACACATAATGTATGCCAGTCAACGAAGGCGGAAGGGCAAGTCGATAAGCCACATCACCTACCCGAGCGAGAATCTTAAAAGGACCAACGTATCTTGTGTAGTGCCCCGTCCCGCTCAGTCAATCGGAGGAATCGAAACGCCGACGGCGTTCGGACCTGGCCTTGTAACGGCCGTTTGAAGACATCGCACAGGTGGGGTAGTTTCGGTGAACTTGCCTCATCTTTGCCTTCACATAATAAATCGTGTTTTCAACTTGCACAAGTAGGCTTAATAATAAAAGAGATGAATCCACATAGCTAAGGGAATAATCCCGATGGGTCAAAATAAGTTAGAACATGGAAAACGTCCCACGGTCGGCTTAGAGTTGGTGCACAGCGTGCTTTGAAAATGACACTCGGTCCTTCGTCCCGTGGCTTGGGAGAAGGGAAGTTGGTCTTCGACACAAAGTTATGAAATAGCCTAAGTCATAGGCGTCGCCTGCGTGAATGTTTGTTAAAGCATGCACGGTCCCGTCGAATTGTCCCGACACTTGAGTTGGCCTAAGTCATAGGCGTTGCCCACGTAAATGCTCGACAAAGCATGCACGTTTTCATAACGCAAGGCTTGGCATAGCCTTTGCTCGTCCCTTAAGTCAAGTTATAGGCTCGATTAAGTTAGGCAAAGTTATGCCGATCGACCTAAGTCATTTCTAGTGCTGTCCCGCTCATTCTGCGGTTGTCAAGTTAAATAGTCCTACGATCCCAAGGCCCGTCATATGAAGTATGACTTGGGCGATATCGTTGCGTATGTTGGAAGTCGGTTTGAGACACGATGGCACGGTCCTAGAGTTTTAAGGCACGGGCCACGGTTGATTCATTGAGTTTAGAAAGTATTGTGAATAATTGTTCTTGAGTTGAGTAAAATGGTAGGGCAAGAAAGAAGTGTGCTCGCGGCTACATGTCGGCGAGGCCTCGCGGCTACATGCCGGCGAGGCGGTCTCATAAGAAAGAAATATTGAACTTGGCCCTGAAAGAAATGGTAACACTAGAGGTGGCATGATGGTGTGAGACGTCAGTTTGTGTCGAGTCTTGCATGGTCATTGGATAACTTGTCGACAAAGCGGGAGTTTCTCCGCACGGCAACCCGAGGCCTCGGGACCGCTGCGGGCATATGGAACAAACAATTTTCGACAAGGTGAGAGTTTTCTCCGCACGACAACCCGAGGCCACGGGACCGTTGCGGGCATATGGAAACGAAAAATACTGTGCTTTGCACGAGTTAGGCGGGGACTTGCAGCGGGGCTAGCTACCTTGCGCTGAAAGGGACGCCCGTCTAATAAAAAGAAAGAGTAGTCCACTATGGCTCTGGGAGCCAGTGACCAAGTTCATATAGATGTCGGCAGATAGCGGCTAACCGCGTGTATGCCTTTGGATTGAGTTGAGTTGAATATGTATGCAGTATGCAGTAAGAAAGACACAATGTCTGGACCTAAGATTTGGCAACAGCGAAGGCGGCGTGCTTCGGCACGGGCTGTGGCGTCGAGTGATAAGTCGTTGGATAGAGTACATGAGTTAGACTTGATCTATTACGAGTTAAGTCAAGAAGGGCCGTAGGGCAGTTTTCTTGAAGTTACGTGAGTTATTGGGCACGGCCTCGAAATGCGAGGCACGGCACAAAGGAAATTATAGCACGGTCGTAAGGAAATTGGGTACTACCGCGTAGTTGCGTCTCTGATTTTGGCCGAAAGGCAAGCACGACCTGATAGGTTACGTTGTTGGCACAAGAAGGGGTCTAGAGGCAAAGTATGAGTTAACGTTGACCTTACAAGCACGGGATGGTCTTGACACACAAGTTGCGCCAAGGCGCGGGTCCTAAAACTGAACCTAAAGGCAAGACTAGAAAGACAATCGAAAGGGTTTTAAGCTGCACAAAGTAAATGAACGTGTAGGTTTTGTATGGGTGGGCGAGGAGCTCACTCCACCAGTACAGTGGTACTGACACCCACACAGTATTTTATGTGCAGGCACAGATAGAAGCTCGTGGCGCGGAGCTCGCTTGGGTGCGTCGAGGCACGGAGTTCCTTGGCGATTCGAAGCGTGCGGCCGCCTGGACTGAAGACTTATACAGGACATAATGTATGGACATCGCCTTCCAAAGCTTCCGCTGTTTCAAGCATGTACTCGAGAGAAGAGAGAGAGCAGAGTGACTTGTAATTGAGAGAAAAGAGAGCTTGAGAGACATTGTAAATTGGCCTTGCGCCCCATTGTAATCTTTGTTTCAATATCAATAAAGATCATCTTTTGAGAAACTTGTGTTTGTTCTAAATTTCGCTGCTATTATTTAACGTCTCTGCTTGGGACTTCTGTGCGACGACCCCGTCGCAGCCGCTGAAATCGGCCGTTATGGAACCCGCCTTGCACGAGCGCAATCTAGGCTCGTGCGGCATCACGCCTTAGCGAGGACGATCGCTCCTACGGGAGCGGGGCGTGACATAGTGGTATCAGAGCACGGCTTTACGTCCTTGGACTATCGATTGAATTCTTTAACTCCGTTGTTTCCGCAAACTCTGAATCGTTGCTTCCGCAAAGTTGAAATCGTTGGTGCGCTCTCTCTCAATTGTCCCACGTTATGTCCATACAATAAGTCTATCTATTTCGCAAAACATAGAAGAATAATTTTCGATAAAACAAAAAGATGGTTCGCGTAAGCACGGTTGGCTAAGTCGGGCTGGGCATATACCCCAAAGTTGCGTCGACCTTAGAAAAGTCGAGTGCGGGAATTGAATAGCGTCGAGCTAGAATGAGTTGAACTCGATTGAGTAAAGTAAGATGAGTATCGATAGGGGTGCTATCGAGCGACGATATCGTCGGTGCGATATAGATAAGCGTGCTTGGGTTTTGAGGAATGGTTCGAACAGGATTCGAAGATGTCGATTTTGAATCAAATAATAAGTTGAGGATTGGTTGAATGACTTCATTCCTGAGTGGTGTATGCGATAGGCTCAGGGATGTCGAACGATGCGAATTGAGGAAAATAAGTTGGTCGATGACTTAAGATGGACGGATGAAGAATACGTGAAATTGGTTGGAGGAAATTGATATCGTAAACGATTCGAGGGAAAATGATCGGAATTGGTGTTATGAATGTCGAGGAGACTATCCAGTTGGACGATAACATCATTCGCACGACTCGAAATTGGTTGCAAAGGAAGATCGTCAAGTTACGCATATCGTTGATGGTATTGAGGCGTATCAAAGATCGATATACGATAACTCGGGGGCACTCCAACTCGACGAGTGACGATCGTGCAGTGTTATCGTTTGGTTGGATGTGATGCCTAGGATTTTGATTGAGATGGATGTTGGATGAAAATAAAAGTGTCTTGATGGTTACGCGGATAACCACAACGTTGACGTTCTTGTCTTGCACGAGCACAACTTTAGCCTCGCACATGCGTTGCGTCGGATTTGAGGCGATCGTTTCGCGTGAGCGCTGACATGGTGATTCATGTCGCGGGAACAATCGGACTCGAAAGATCAGGACGCGGCAACTTTGATTGTCTCGACTTATCGGTTTGATGCGAAGGAAGATTCGAGGATGTTTTGACTTGTGATCGATGAATGAAATGAACTTGAGGATTGAGTAGGTCCAATCCGCGCATCGAGAATGAATTAGTCTAGACACAAAACAAGAGTTACGTCCCGATGAGAATGACTATCTCGCGGGAGCGTGCATGGTGATTCATGCCCACCGCGGTTAATCTGACTCGCGTGAGATCGGGGCGCAACACGTTGTTAAGCTAGACGACCTTGTGATCGGTTTCGTGAATTGGAATAGACGACTTCGGAAATGTAAAATGTGGATTATGGTTTAGCGGCGAATTACGTAGTAACGTGCTTGACTTGGAAAGATTTGATAGGCAGATTATGTCGAACGCGAGTTGTTGTAGGATGGCTTTGCTAAATGACTCGGACCCCGTACGACGAATGTTGGGATGTGCGTAGGAAATCGATGCTCGATGTTTAGAAATCGGAGTGATGCGAGCTTGGGTAGAAAATCATGTACTATCAACTTGGTTTGACCTTAGGATGGGGGTCAGTGTTGATATTGTTGTTTGGGAACTATGATTCCAATACTGACGAATGACTTTAGCCAAAAGACATAGCCTAGCGAATAGGCGGACGTCCCGGCGCAAAGCGATAGAAGTTATGGTGGCACCACTCGCGAGCTCGGTTGAGATGCATGTATATCAGGGACGCTTGAATACGTGCACGAATCCGACTCGAGTGGCGATGGCGGATTCTCTATCACAGGGCTTGGCTGAAATGCATATATTTTGGGGACGCCTGGAATATGTGCACGATCCAACCAAGTGATATGTTGAATCAAGTGAGACTTGAGGAATGGAAAAGTGCTGAGGATTTTGAAATAGAGATTCGAAGAAAAGATTGAGGGTAGTGCGAGCGTGGCTCGAATTGAGGAAACGCATAGGCGTAGTGTATGTGAGAGTTCTAGAAAGGCAAGTAAAGTGGTAAGTCAATAAGTAAGTACTCAGTAAGTCTCGAGGACGAGACTTGTTCTGAGTGGTGTATGTTGTAGTGCCCCGTCCCGCTCAGTCAATTGGAGGAATCGAAACGCCGACGGCGTTCGGACCTGGCCTTGTAACGGCCGTTTGAAGACATCGCACAGGTGGGGTAGTTTCGGTGAACTTGCCTCATCTTTGCCTTCACATAATAAATCGTGTTTTCAACTTGCACAAGTAGGCTTAATAATAAAAGAGATGAATCCACATAGCTAAGGGAATAATCCCGATGGGTCAAAATAAGTTAGAATATAGAAAACGTCCCACGGTCGGCTTAGAGTTGGTGCACAGCGTGCTTTGAAAATGACACTCGGTCCTTCGTCCCGTGGCTTGGGAGAAGGGAAGTTGGTCTTCGACACAAAGTTATGAAATAGCCTAAGTCATAGGCGTCGCCTGCGTGAATGTTTGTTAAAGCATGCACGGTCCCGTCGAATTGTCCCGACACTTGAGTTGGCCTAAGTCATAGGCGTTGCCCACGTAAATGCTCGACAAAGCATGCACGTTTCCATAACGCAAGGCTTGGCATAGCCTTTGCTCGTCCCTTAAGTCAAGTTATAGGCTCGATTAAGTTAGGCAAAGTTATGCCGATCGACCTAAGTCATTTCTAGTGCTGTCCCGCTCATTCTGCGGTTGTCAAGTTAAATAGTCCTACGATCCCAAGGCCCGTCATATGAAGTATGACTTGGGCGATATCGTTGCGTATGTTGGAAGTCGGTTTGAGACACGATGGCACGGTCCTAGAGTTTTAAGGCACGGGCCACGGTTGATTCATTGAGTTTGAAAAGTATTGTGAATAATTGTTCTTGAGTTGAGTAAAATGGTAGGGCAAGAAAGAAGTGTGCTCGCGGCTACATGTCGGCGAGGCCTCGCGGCTACATTCCGGCGAGGCGGTCTCATAAGAAAGAAATATTGAACTTGGCCCTGAAAGAAATGGTAACACTAGAGGTGGCATGATGGTGTGAGACGTCAGTTTGTGTCGAGTCTTGCATGGTCATTGGATAACTTGTCGACAAAGCGGGAGTTTCTCCGCACGGCAACCCGAGGCCTCGGGACCGCTGCGGGCATATGGAACAAACAATTTTCGACAAGGTGAGAGTTTTCTCCGCACGACAACCCGAGGCCACGGGACCGTTGCGGGCATATGGAAACGAAAAATACTGTGCTTTGCACGAGTTAGGCGGGGACTTGCAGCGGGGCTAGCTACCTTGCGCTGAAAGGGACGCCCGTCTAATAAAAAGAAAGAGTAGTCCACTATGGCTCTGGGAGCCAGTGACCAAGTTCATATAGATGTCGGCAGATAGCGGCTAACCGCGTGTATGCCTTTGGATTGAGTTGAGTTGAATATGTATGCAGTATGCAGTAAGAAAGACACAATGTCTGGGCCTAAGATTTGGCAACAGCGAAGGCGGCGTGCTTCGGCACGGGCTGTGGCGTCGAGTGATAAGTCGTTGGATAGAGTACATGAGTTAGACTTGATCTATTACGAGTTAAGTCAAGAAGGGCCGTAGGGCAGTTTTCTTGAAGTTACGTGAGTTATTGGGCACGGCCTCGAAATGCGAGGCACGGCACAAAGGAAATTATAGCACGGTCGTAAGAAAATTGGGTACTACCGCGTAGTTGCGTCTCTGATTTTGGCCGAAAGGCAAGCACGACCTGATAGGTTACGTTGTTGGCACAAGAAGGGGTCTAGAGGCAAAGTATGAGTTAACGTTGACCTTACAAGCACGGGATGGTCTTGACACACAAGTTGCGCCAAGGCGCGGGTCCTAAAACTGAACCTAAAGGCAAGACTAGAAAGACAATCGAAAGGGTTTTAAGCTGCACAAAGTAAATGAACGTGTAGGTTTTGTATGGGTGGGCGAGGAGCTCACTCCACCAGTACAGTGGTACTGACACCCACACAGTATTTCATGTGCAGGCACAGATAGAAGCTCGTGGCGCGGAGCTCGCTTGGGTGCGTCGAGGCACGGAGTTCCTTGGCGATTCGAAGCGTGCGGCCACCTGGACTGAAGACTTATACAGGACATAATGTATGGACATCCCTTCCAAATCTTCCGCTGTTTCAAGCATGTACTCGAGAGAAGAGAGAGAGCAGAGTGACTTGTAATTGAGAGAAAAGAGAGCTTGAGAGACATTGTAAATTGGCCTTGCGCCCCATTGTAATCTTTGTTTCAATATCAATAAAGATCATCTTTTGAGAAACTTGTGTTTGTTCTAAATTTTGCTGCTATTATTTAACGTCTCTGCTTGGGACTTCTGTGCGACGACCCCGTCGCAGCCGCTGAAATCGGCCGTTATGGAACCCGCCTTGCACGAGCGCAATCTAGGCTCGTGCGGCATCACGCCTTAGCGAGGACGATCGCTCCTACGGGAGCGGGGTGTGACATCTTGGACTAAGCTTTCCTCGGGTTCCAAATCTGATGATACCCCGAGTAGGCGAAATCCGCAGAAACACTTGGTCGCCAAATCTGAACTCTAGAGGCCTACGATACTGATCTGCCCAATGACGATGTCGGTCCTGTGCAACTCGAAGGCGCTCTCTGACCAACTTAACTATCTCCACAGTCTGCGTGATCATCTCTGGTCCCAACAACTTCCGTTCTCCGACGTCGTCCCATGCCAAAGGGGACCTGCACTTCCTTCCGTACAATGCTTCGAACGGGGCCATCTGAATGCTAGCCTGATAGCTGTTGTTATAGGAGAACTCCACTAGATGAAGGTGATCCTCCCAAGAACCGCCAAAATCCAAGGTACACGCCCGTAGCATATCTTCTAACGTCTGAATGGTTCTTTCTGATTGCCCGTCAGTTTGTGGATGATAAGCAGTACTGAATCTTAACTTGGTTCCCAAACTTTGGTGTAAGCTCCGCCAAAAATAGGAAGTAAACCGCGTATCCCGATCTGATACTATACTAACTGGAACACCGTACTGCCTTACTATCTGCTTCATGTACATTTCTGCTAACTGCTCAGTAGTCTGTCCAACTCGGAAGGGAAGGAAATGAGCGACCTTCATGAGTCGATCTACTATTACCCAGACTGCATTCTTGCCAGCCGGGGATCTAGGTAAACCGGTCACAAAATCCATCGTGATGTGCTCCCATTTCCATTCTGGGATAGGAAGCGGCTGTAGCAATCCTGCTGGTCTCTGCTGTTCGGCTTTCACCTGCTGACATACCAGACACTTGGATACAAATCTCGCTATCTCTCTTTTCATGCCATTCCACCAAAAGTACTGCCTGATATCTCGATACATCTTCGTTCCTCCTGGATGAATGGAGTAAATAGAACTATGAGCTTCGGACATAACTTCTTGCCGAAGGTCTCCACTCGGTACACAGAGTCTGTTTCCAAATCTGAGTGTACCATCTTCATGAATCACTAACTCCTTCCTACGGTCTGATTCACACTCCGACCGCAACTTCTGAATCTGTGGATCTCCTGCTTGTGCTGCCCTTATCCTCTATACTAAGGTTGACTGAATCTGCATACTGGTCATTCTTCCTATATCCCTTGACAAAACTACTTCGATTCCCATACTCTGAAGGTCTTCTAAAATATACTTTTGTGAGGTCAAAATAAAGGCACTGTCTCTCCTACTCAGTGCATCTGCAACTATATTCGCCTTGCCTGGATGATACTGAAGATTTAAGTCAAAATCCTTCAGTAGTTCTAACCATCTTCTTTGCCTCATGTTCAAATCTCGCTGCGTGAATACGTATTTCAAAATCTTATGATCAGTATAGATCTCTACCCGATCTCCGTATAAATAATGCCTCCATAACTTGAGTGAAAACACCACAGCTGCTAACTCCAAATCGTGAGTCGGATAATTCTTCTCATGGTCTCGAAGCTGTCGAGACGCATATGCTATCACCTTTCCGTGCTGCATCAATACACATCCAAGACCCTTCCCAGATGCGTCATAATATACTGTAAAGCCTCCCGCTCCTACTGGAAGCGTCAAGATCGGGGCTGAGATCAATCTCTTCTTTAATTCTTTAAATGATGCCTGACAGCTAGCTGACCAAACAAACTCTACGTCCTTGTGCGTCAAACGCGTTAAGGGTGCAGAGATCTTGGCAAAGTCCGCCACGAACCTTCTGTAGTAACCAGCTAATCCTAAGAAACTTCGCACTTCTGCAACCGTTCTCGGGACTGGCCAATGCTCCACGGCCTCAATTTTCTTCGGATCTACTGACACTCCTGCCCCAGAAATTACATGCCCCAGAAACGAAATATGATCTAACCAAAATTTACACTTGTCGAGCTTCGCATAAAGTTGATGCTCCCTCAATGTCTGTAAGACAGTCCTTAGATGTTTCTCATGCTCCTCTTTACTGCTGGAATAGACAAGAATGTCATCTATGAACACCACCACAAATTTATCCAAATACGGCAGAAAGATGCGGTTCATTAAATCCATGAATACTGTGGGGGCGTTGGTTAGTCCAAAGGGCATTACTAAAAACTCATAATGCCCATATCTAGATCTAAATGCTGTCTTCGGTATGTCTTGCTCCCGGACTCTTACTTGATAGTATCCTGACCGAAGATCGATCTTGGAAAAGACGCTGGCCTTGCTCAACTGGTCAAACAGGTCATCAATCCTTGGTAGTGGGTACTTATTCTTCACTGTTATTGCATTCAGCTTGCGGTAGTCGATGCACATCCTCGTCGACCCATCCTTCTTGGGAACTAGAATCACTGGCGCGGCCCAGGACGATTTGCTGTCTCGGATGAATCCCTTAGACTTCAACTCTTCTTCATGTTGATACAACTTATCCTGTTCTGACGGCGACATTCTGTAAACTCTGTCTGCGATAGGCCTCGTTCCAGGGTTCAACTCAATGCTAAATTCCACCTCTCTGACTGGGGGTATCCCTGGAAGCTCATCAGGGAAGACGTCGAGAAAATCTTCGACCACTCTTGGAATCTGTCCTGGCTCTGACACTGCTGCTGAGATGACGCCTCCGGCCTGATTCTTCAAGGTTCGAGTAAAGATGAACTGCTCCATCCCAGGAACGCTGAATATGACCCTACCTCCTCTACAATCGATTGTCGTATCACTGTCTCTCAACCAGTCTATGCCAAGAACGACATCAAAATTCCCCATAGGGAATTCAATCAATGATACGGGCAGTAAATGCCCACACACCTCCACCGGACATGAAAAGCGTACTCTGCTAACTTCTATGAGCCTATTGCCGGTGAGTATATCCATCCTCTCCGGCAATGTCTCAAACTCTAATCCAATCCGTGTAGCATATTGTGCAGAGATGAATGAATGAGTAGCGCCTGAATCAAATAATGCTACAGCAGGAAATGAGGGTGACGAGAATTTTACCTGCCACCACGTCACTAGACGCTAGAGCCTCTCCCAAGGATAATGTGAGAGCCTGTCCCTGTCCCTGCTGAGCTCCTTGTTGCGGCCTTCATCGACCATGCTGTTGTTGCCTCTGAGGGCCTTCGGCTTCCTGTGCCTGGCAGAACATCTGAGCCTGTGTTGGTAGACGCTGGGCTAGGGGCCTTACTGCTAATACTGGCCCTTCACTCGGGGTTGCCACCGAAGCTGGCAATGCTGGAAACTGCTGAGCTGGCCCTTCTGGCCTCTGCATCACAGGACAAGTGCAGATACGGTGGTCTGAACTACCACACCTCAAGCATAAGCCATTCGCTAACCGGCACACCTCCCTCGTGTGCCCTGCCTTCCCACAGAATGTACAGCCCTGGGGTGCTCCTTGACGCTGTTGTTGGTTCCTCGGCTGCTGATGCCGAACTGGCGTTGTATTAGTTGACACGGCCGTCCTTCGCGGCGCTCCTGCATCATGAATACGTACACCGGGTGCTGGTGCCGATGTTCGCTGCATTGCTCCTCCAACCTAGGAATGATATCTCTTCTGACCTCCTGTCCTCGATGCCAACCTCTGCTGGGTAAGCTCGTGCCTCCGAGCGGCCGTCAAAACAGCGTCAAACGTCTGGTAGTCGTGTCCTTCCACAAGCTGTAATAGTTCCAAATGAAGTCCCTGCTGGAACCTCATAGCTTTCTCTGGCTCCGTTGCCACCATTGCTGGTGCGAAATGGCACAATCTGCAGAACTCTGCTGCATACCCATCTACGGTCTTGCCTGCTTGCTTGAGACTGATAAACTTCTGCTGGAGCTCATATCGAGCTACTAAGCCAAAATACTTGGCCTTGAATTTGTCACTGAAGGTGGTCCAACGAACAGGACGTCTTGTACCAACTTCTTCTGAGGTCCACCAGTCGCGGGCAAGATCCTGAAGTACCAGTTTGACCTGATCAACCTTCTTATCATCTGGAACCTTGGCTGCCACAAGAATGGCTTCGATGTCTTGAATCCAGGCATCCGCAGTGATGGCATCCTCCGTGCCATCAAAATACCTCGGGTTCAAGCGACGAAACCTTCCTGATGCTCCCGAGTCAGCTCCAACACTCCTCTCAAGAGCTAACTGAATCCCCTGGTTCAGCAACACGTTCTGCTCCTACTGCCGAGTCTGTTGCTGTTGGTTAGTGACAAGAAACCCCCGGATGATCTCCAGGAGTGCTACGGCGTCTGGTACTGCTGTCGCTGCTGGTGCTGCAGGAGTTTCAATAACCTGCGGCTGCACTGCCTCTGGTCCCACTTCTGCTCGTGCCTGCACTGGAGAAGGTTCTCTCCCCAGTTGCCGCCCAGTCGAGCCATGCTCTTGCTGCTCTTCCTCATGGGCCTCACCCGCTACTGAGAATGAAGCACCCCTATAGAGAAAGGTATAAGATTATCAAGTCCGAACGAGGAAGATTTCGAGGATGCAAGTCAGGTTAAAGATCAAGGCAAGGACAGAGAATTCGAATCAGAATTTCAAGGGGAACAAGTTTTGATTGAGACTCCTAATAATTCGCAATACCCCACAAGTCTGAAAATCAGACCTGCATGGGCCACCAATAAAACCTTGTCACTCCCCAGTACCGAAATACGGAGACGGACTAGGCCAGCTACTCCATATGAGGTACGTAACGTCATACGACGATCGTGGCTGTCGAAAGACTAGGGGGTACGTGCTACAATTAAGTCTCCTATGGTCCCACAGAGTCCTATGTCTCAATCAATCAAGTCACATCAGCAATTAAATGAACATTAAAGATAAAGCAGTAAGGCGTCCCCGACGCTTCATCAAAATGGTCATGAGAGACTAGCTTTATAATTTAGCTATCTCAGAGAGTCAGAAGTACAAAATTATACACAGCTGCAGTCTGTTTAATTACAATTATGTACTGACACAAAATATCGAGTAATCCGGCTAACAGGTGCCGGTGGCTAAATGCCGCAAAAAGTATAAGCAGGAGTGGACGAGAAAAAACCCACTCGAGTCCCCGAACTGCCATGCTCCTAGTATGTACCATGGATGTCAGGAAGGAAGATCGTGTCCTCCGGCTCTGCTACGAGATCTGGCCAAACAAAACCAGCGGGGTCAGCCCCGAATAGCAAGTACCGCCAAAGGGGCACAAGAGTTAAGATTAAAAATCCAGTTAATAGAATGATTGATAATAGTAATACATATGCTACTATTATAGGGTAGCGCACATCCTCGAACCCATATGGCACCCTTACAACCAAACAAGGACAAAAGGTGTCGCATGGAGTCGGGACGTGTCGTACTCTATAACTTTCACATAAGTTAAAAGGTATAAACAATAAAATCCCCTGATCGTGACTTCGGTCGATGGCCTATCGCAACACAATAACCAACCCAACAATCAAACAAGAACATGGGTTGGATCATGTACCATGATAGACCATGTTCCTCAGTCATTCACAGAGTAGCACTTCACAACCAGAATAAGTCTTCCGTTCATAACTTCGGTCCACAGCCTATCATAGTACGATAACCAACCCAACAATCAAACAAGAACATGGGTTGGATCACGTACCATGACAGTCCGCTTCCCTCAGTTATTCCCGGAAGGTAATAAGATAAACACAAGTCATTTTTTGCGGCCAATCAAGTCTACGAGTTTCTAGTGGGACGAGGTTATCCTCGCATCATGTTATTAGAAAATCCTCAGATCGTATCTTTCCAGCAAGGCTAGCCAACCCAGGGGTTCGCGTAGACAGGTGTTATTGAGCACAGGTCCCTCGTAAGGCCACCCTGCCAAAACATGTAATATATAGCGGGAATTAATCGGATACAGTCATCCACTCGTTGTGGATGACACAGTATCCGTGGAGACCAGCCGGCGCGTCAAGACAATATCTCAAGGCGGCTGGTGTAACACGATCTCGGGATTCTGCCCTCCCCATGCATCTAGTATATTTAGTTGCCTAGTTTAACCCTAGATGAAATCTTGGACTCTCATGCTGTGGCTTGCATGATTATCCCCCTAAAAGGTTGTACTATAGTACGAGTACCCTAAGTGAGGATTCATGTCAATCAGTATGTCAACATGTTCTATCCTCCTTAGTGTAATGCATCATTGCAAATACGCCACGGGGAGTTACGAGTCATTTGTCGAGCATGAATAAGAACTGGGACATTCAGGTACATGTATCAGGTGGGAACACTTGTTCACCGAGATCTCATTAGTGCTCATATCATGCTCGGGACAAAAGGCGTAAGGATATAAAATAGGCATATAATATCTGATAAAAATATCAAAAGCGTACGCACAAAGCACGCACGCTCAAGGGAAGCTGCGTACGTGAAAAGTTACGCAGGCTCAGGGGAGAGCTGCGTGAAAAGTCACGCAGGCTCAGGGGGAGAGCTGCGTGAAAAGTCACACAGGCTCAGGGGAAGAGCTGCATGAAAAGTCACGCAGGCTCAGGAGAGAGCTGCGTGAAAAGTTACACAGGCTCAGGGGGAGAGCTGCGTGAAAAGTCACGCAGGCTCAGGGGAGAACTACGTGAAAAGTTACGCAGGCTCAGGGGAGAGCTGCGTGAAAAGTCACGCAGGCTCAGGGGAGAGCTGCGTGAAAAGTCACGCAGGCTCAGGGGGAGAGCTGCGTGAAAAGTCACGCAGGCTCAGGGGAGAACTGCGTGAAAAGTTACGCAGGCTCAGGGGAGAGCTGCGTGAAAAGTCACGCAGGCTCAGGGGAGAGCTCCAAATCTGGATTTCCAAAGTTTCATCTTGGGTGAAATGGAATTCTCTTCCACATAGAAGCATCAAAACCCACAAAACCCTAACGAAAATAGATCAAGACCAAGGAAATCCGAAAATGATTAAAACTTAGATCTACAAAAATCAAAGCTTCAAAATGGAAATTTCCAAGTTCTAAACTAGTATAGATTGAGGAGAAGAACATGTTTTGGTAAATAGTTTTGTAAGAAATCATTGACAAAATTATGGATCCATCTCTTGAGCAAGTTGGTACTTGCCTTGGTTGGTGGAGGAAATAAATGAGAGGAAGTAAATGAGAGGAGAGAGATTGAGATGAGTTATATAAAGATCTTGGACCCATGGGTTCATGATGAACCAAAGGGTTCATGATGAGCCATTGGTGAACCAAGAATAGGTTACCCAAATGAGCCAAAACTGTAGGTCCAAATGCAGAAAATAAATTAGGAAATAATATTTTGTCGAATATTTTTTTGGGAAATGCATGAAGAAATACTGCATAATAAATATCGTATAAATTTAAGGTAAATATAATTTATGGGTTTACGTATTAAAATACGTATTCCAGGATTGGGGAGTGACAGGTTCACTATGCGAAAAATCTGGCGGCAACTTCTGTCACGACCCGCACCCGCTATAAGGGCACGTGTACGTAACAACGCCCAGCCCTCACCGTAAAAACGGCGTAGA
Organism: Iris pallida; assembly: GCA_029216955.1. Taxonomy (NCBI): domain Eukaryota; kingdom Viridiplantae; phylum Streptophyta; class Magnoliopsida; order Asparagales; family Iridaceae; genus Iris; species Iris pallida. The sequence goes on from JANAVB010025798.1 coordinate 4,532,065, forward strand.
ACGCTGTAGGTTTTCTACTCTAACAACAGTTTATATATAATATCAAAACATGTCGAGAATATGGTCAACTCCGAACGGAGGACAAGCAATGATAATATATGAATACTCAATCACAATTCTAAGATAAGCAAAGACTGAAAGATAAAGACAACAAGACTATAAAATATAACCTGTCAAGTCCAAACACAAATAATATACAAGTCTATGTCCCAGTCTCTAATTCAATCCAAAATATAGAATAATAATATAAGTAGCAAGCTGGAGACAAGGTCCAGTCCAAAATGTCTAGTCTAACTAAACTAAGCTAGAGGCTCATCGGGCGGAGCTAAGCCCTGCTGAACCAAGGTCTCCAAGTCTACGCCCACTACGTCAACCGGACCGTAGTAGGTAGGACAATCCTCTTCGCCACAATCTGTAAAATTTTGTCAACATATCCAGTCAGGATGGAACGAGCACAAATCTCAAATAACAATTCTAGTTAGACGATATTAAAAATGTAGCAGTAAATAGAGAGAATCTACGAAGTAAATAATGTGTACATGAATCATGGTAAGGCATGTCAAGGCTGTAATCTGAATGTAAGAACAGAAAAATAGTATAAATCATGTACAACAATCTGGAACTATATCTATGTGAGTTTAGTATTAGTTTCAACATGTGATCGGCTTAGAACTTTATACAATATTTGGCCTGGCTAATCATACGTGAGTGTATGATTAACACTATACAATGAGAATACTATAGTGATACAATATAATACTATGGGGTATTGATCACATATCTACGCTAACACCCCCATCCCTGACTAATATAGTGGATCCAGTCATGACACGTCATGATACGTATTCTCTGAGGAGGTCGCGAGCCTACGCAGGAATCGTATCTATACAATGAACAATAAGCAATGAAGACTTGTCCAGTGTATACCATATATAAGAGGAATAACATCTTATGACGGGATCCAGTCAAATATCAATCCGTGTGAACAATGTGTCAAGAGAACAAGGGTAATCTGCACTAAATACTAGAAACAAAGACGATATCATAAAACAGAAATATTATCAGAGAATGTACTCGCCTGTAATGTGATGGATAAGTCAACTGAGTCCAAGATCAGTGTCTCGAGGACCTATAGATAGAATACTATATCAATATAATGGTTTGGAAGTGAAATTAAGTCATACTGAGTCAAAATAGGTCAAGATACGTCAAACTAAGTCAATCTAGGTCAAACAAGGTTAAACTAGATTGTACAGGGTCAATCTAAGTCATATTAGGCCTAGCTAGGTCAAAATTGGGTCAAGATAGGTCTAGTTAGGTCAACCTTGGTCATAGGAGGACATTGGAAGTCAATCCGAATCAAACTAGGTCGAAAGTTGACTTACAGTTGACTTTTGGTCATCGGGTCAACTCTGGTCAACTCTAGGTCAACCCTAGGTCAATGGTGATTAATAGTTGACTTTTGGTCAACTGCTCAAGTTTAATAGAATTTGGGACTAAATTGGGTAAAGTGTTGACCCATAGTTAATTTTTGGCCTAAAAAGTCAACCGTGGTCAACCGAGGTCAAGACTAGGTCTAGACGGCTATTTCTACTCATTACCAACCTCTACAACCCATATCCAAGTCTATCTTGGACTTCTAAACCCGAATCTTGGCCGTAGGCCAATATCCTATTTTACCCTTAAAAATGGTAAAATTCTACCTTAGGTGATTATCAAGTTAGCCTACCTACGCTTGGTATTTCGACCCATGCTCCCTAGGGTAGTATGATACTAGCCTATAGGTTCATTACCTACCAAAATACCTAGGTAAAGTGGACATCCAGTCCATCTTACGGCCTATTGGCGATATCTTGAATATTTCAAGATACGCAATGGTACGGCACGATACCGGCGTCCTACGACTCCGATTTCAACTCGGGAGCCTATCCGCAAAATCTAATTCATATAATCTAGGTCCACGCCAAGTTTCATCGCGTTCCGATACTCGGAGCTCGATTTCACTCTCTAACTCGATTTCCCTAAATTTCTATTTCTCTAATTCTCATTTCTCTGCTTCTTTCTTTCTAATTTCCTCTTCTTCTTCTAATCTCTTCTTTCCTTCTACTCATTCTTATTCTTCTTCCTAACTCCTTCTTCCTATTCTTCCTCTAATTTCTTCCTATTCTAATCTTCTAACTCTTTTCCTTCTTTTTCTATTTCCTCCTCTAACTTCTTCTAATTTCTTCTCATTCTCTTCTTATTTTCCTTATTTCTCCTAATTCTTCTAACTCCCTAATCTCTTATATATATATATCTACCTATCTCTCTCTCTCTCTCTCTCTCTCTCTCTCTCTCTATAATATATATATATATATATATAGGCGGTGGGGGTTTTAGGCTAAAAGGGGGTGAAACAGGGGGGGCTGCTCACTGCTACAGCTGCTACTGCTGTAGCTTCTGCTGCCACTGCTGCAGCTCTTTCTCTTCTTCTTCTTCATCTTATTCTCTCATTCTTCTATATATATATCTATATATATATCTCCCTATATATATATATATAACCATCTATATATATATATATATATATATATATATATATATATATATATATATATATATATATATATATATATATATATATATATATATATATATATATATATATATACACACACACACACTAACATCTTTACATATCTATAAATACATACACCTATATCTATATATATATATATAAATACACACACACACATATAGATATATATATATATAAACACATACACATATCTATATATCTATATATAAATACATACACACATAGATATATTTATATATACATAGACACACACATCCCCACTCAAACACTCTCCCACACAAACACAACACACACTCTCACCACCACTCTTCCATACACCACCATCACTCTCATGACAACTACACACACACACAAATACACATATAATTATATATATACACATATATATATATATCATATATATATATATATATATATATATATATATATATATATATATATATATATATATATATATATATATATATATATATATATATACCACTCTTAATGTAAAAAACCCCTAAAAATCCCTAACCTAGATTTCTAGGAAAACCTATAAAAATTGTGGGCAAAGTGTAGAGAATTCTCTTCTCAACATTATTGGTGAAGGAAATAAATGTAAAGGAGAATTAAATGGAAAATTTGAAGCTTACCTAAGGTTGGTTTGCTTGAAGGAAGAAGAGCTTGAAGAAAGAAAGAAATTAGAGAGAGAGAAGTATTCTTAGTGAAGAAGAAAGAGGGGGGGGGGATCTACTTGGCCGGCCAAAAGGGGGAGGGGTTATTGGGTTTGGGTGAGGCCCATTAAGCCCCCAAACCCAATAGACTTGGTTTAGGTTGGTTCGGGTTTGGTTCGGTTCGATTCGGTCAAATTCTAATCAACTAATTAAGCTCTAAAATGACTAATTAAGCCATGGAAATAGGGTTTATGGTTTCTAACCTAATTAGGATGGTACGTGGGCCAAGTCCAGCTAGTATGTGGGTCCCACTAGGGTCCAGGCTACCCGGGTCTCCAACTTAAGTCCAAATTGGATAAAATTCAAGCCAACTCAAACAAATCCCTAAAAATCATATAAAATCAAATAAAATTCCTAAAAATTATAAAACTTGAAAAATGACGAAAATACCCCTAATTCGAAAACTGGAGGTGACAAATCTACCCTACTTAAAAAAATTTCGTCCTCGAAATTCAAACGGTCGTACTCTTCTCTAAGTCAAGCACCCAACAATCAAGGTCTACTAAATTTTATCCTAAGTTATATAACATGTAATCCAGGAAATCAGAACACATGTATGGTTTTAAATCTCTACAGTATCATGTTATTGCAGTCTTCATTGGGGTGTTCTATTTATCTAGGATGATCATCACATATGCAACTAAATGTACTAAGAAAGCAATCAACAATCAATGGATGGAAAGAAACAGGTATAAGAAAGAGCAAGACCCTACCTCCTAGTCCAAGGCCTGCAGGATCCTCAACTGTCATCGCAAAAGCCCCGCCCTGGCGGGGTATATCCCACTGCTGGTGGAGGGCGTGATACGGTGCCATAGGTGGCCTACCCTGTGCTCCATGAGCTGCACGGCGATGGTTCGAAGGACAATCCCTCGCCTGATGTCCCTCGGTGCCACAGTATCGGCACACACCCAAACGTCTCCTGCAAACCTCCCAGAGATGTCTGGACCTCTTGCAGTAGTGGCAAGTAGGTGCCTGCTGCGTCGGTCCCTGCTGCTACTGCTGGGGCACCTGCTGAACTGGTGCCCTAATCGGAGTAGGAATCTGCTGCGAGCATTACGAAATAGAATAATGCTGGAGTTGAGGACGCTTAGCAGCCCCCGCGCTGCTGGTAGTCCCCGAAACAGATCACGGTCCCTCTTCGGCTTCAGGCCCCACTCCCGCTCTACTTTGCGGGCCTCCGCGTAGATCTAGGTATAAGTCTCATAAAAGGAGGGGATGAGGATGTTGATGTCCCAGATCAGCCCCTCTCTGAAATGGTTCGCCCTGATCTCCGGGTCACGAACCAAGTACTCCGCGTATCGGCTCAGACGGCCGAACTCCGCGGCGTACTACTCCACAGATAAACTGCCCTGCTGCAGATCCTGGAACTGCCGCACCAGGTCGATCTTGTTCGTGGGGAAAAAGAACTTCTCCTTGAAGAGGAGCTTGAACTCTGCCCAAGTACGGCCCTCTCCAGCTAGGGCTGGCTCGTTTCTGAACCAGGTGCGTGCAATGTCTAGCAACTGTAAACCTACCGCCTCGACCTTTAGGTTGTCTGCCAGGCAGGAGGCCCTCATCTGCCGCTCGATATCCTCGAGCCAATCATCTGCATAGACCACACCCTCGGTCCCGCTAAAGTCACGGGGCCCGAGCTTCTTGAAGTCCTGGATATCTCCGTACCTCGATCGCGTCCCATGATGCGGAGCCCTCTGCTCCACGGCTGCAAGGGCCAACTGATGGGCATCCTCTATGCCCTGACGCATCGCGTCTGTCTGCCTCTACTGAGCCTCGGCCTAGGCTCACTGAGTCTCCAGCATCTGCTGAAGGAAGGTAAGCATCTGCCCCATATCTGTAGGCACGGGAGGTAGAGGTGGAAGAACAGCTCCCATCACCGACGGAGGAGTCCCCTGCTGAGGAGGAGGGGGAAGAACGCCCCCGACAGCTCCCGTCGCGGTCCCCGGCACTGCAGAAAGAGAACCCGTAGTGACCCCAGGGACGGTCATCGAGAGCGCTGGAGGAGTACCCCCGCGAACCCCAACAGAAGTCCCATCTGCAGGAGAAGTGACCGGAGCCTGTCCGCCAGAGGTAGCGGACCTCTCCGTCTCCCCGAGCTCCTCACCGGAAGAATGAGTCATAACTATCCTGGAGACAAATTGAAAAGAGGATATCAATATGGCACATGAAGGCAATATCAAAGAAGGACAGCTAGAATACAGTAAATCAATATCAAAGACGGTAAGCAAGATAAGCAAGAAAAGATCCTACTGTGATTGAGCACTCTTAGCCTATAGCCTATATCTTCTAAAACAATAGCAGGCTCGTAGCAGCACTCTAAGTCGAGCACCACTACGATATCGCACTAATTGTGACTTCTGACCAGCATGGGCCACCACTAAAACGTGTCACGACCCGTACCCGCTATAAGGGCACGTGTACGTAACAACGCCCAGCCCTCACCGTAAAAACGGCGTGGAACGCTGTAGGTTTTCTACTCTAACAACAGTTTATATATAATATCAAAACCTGTCGAAAATATGGTCAACTCCGAACGGAGGACAAGCAATGATAATATATGAATACTCAATCACAATTCTAAGATAAGCAAAGACTGAAAGATAAAGACAACAAGACTATAAAATATAACCTGTCAAGTCCAAACACAAATAATATACAAGTCTATGTCCCAGTCTCTAATTCAATCCAAAATATAGAATAATAACATAAGTAGCAAGCTGGAGACAAGGTCCAGTCTAAAATGTCTAGTCTAACTAAACTAAGCTAGAGGCTCGTCGGGCGGAGCTAAGCCCTGCTGAACCAAGGTCTCCAAGTCTACGCCCACTACGTCAACCGGACCGTAGTAGGTAGGACAATCCTCTTCGCCACAATCTGTAAAATTTTGTCAACATATCCAGTCAGGATAGAACGAGCACAAATCTCAAATAACAATTCTAGTTAGACGATATTGAAAATGTAGCAGTAAATAGAGAGAATCTACGAAGTAAATAATGTGTACATGAATCATGGTAAGGCATGTCAAGGCTGTAATCTGAATGTAAGAACAAAAAACAGTATAAATCATGTACAACAATCTGGAACTATATCTATGTGAGTTTAGTATTAGTTTCAACATGTGATCGGCTTAGAACTTGATACAATGTTTGGCCTGGCTAATCATACGTGAGTGTATGATTAACACTATATAATGAGAATACTATAGTGATACAATGAGGATACAATATAATACTATAGGGTATTGATCACATATCTACGCTAACACCCCCATCCCTGACTAATATAGTGGATCCAGTTATGACACGTCATGATACGTATTCTCTGAGGAGGTCGCGAGCCTACGCAGGAATCGTATCTATACAATGAACAATAAGCAATGAAGACTTGTCCAGTGTATACCATATATAAGAGGAATAACATCTTATGACGGGATCCAGACAAATATCAATCCGTGTGAACAATGTGTCAAGAGAACAAGGATAATCTGCACTAAACACTAGAAATAAAGACGATATCATAAAACAGAAATATTATCAGAGAATGTACTCTCCTGTACTGTGATGGATAAGTCGACTGAGTCCAAGATCAGTGCCTCGAGGACCTATAGATAGAATACTATATAAATATAATGGTTTGGAAGTGAAATTAAGTTATACTGAGTCAAAATAGGTCAAGACACGTCAAACTAAGTGAATCTAGGTCAAACAAGGTCAAACTAGATTGTACAGGGTCAATCTAAGTCATATTAGGCCTAGCTAGGTCAAACTGGGTCAAGATAGATCTAGTTAGGTCAACCTTGGTCATAGGAGGATATTGGAAGTCAATCCGAATCAAACTAGGTCGAAAGTTGATTTACAGTTGACTTTTGGTCATCGGGTCAACTCTGGTCAACTCTAGGTCAACCCTAGGTCAATGGTGATTAATAGTTGACTTTTGATCAACTGTTCAATCTAGGTCAAACAAGGTTAAACTAGATTGTACAGGGTCAATCTAAGTCATATTAGGCCTAGCTAGGTCAAACTGGGTCAAGATAGATCTAGTTAGGTCAACCTTGGTCATAGGAGGATATTGGAAGTTAATCTGAATCAAACTAGGTCGAAAGTTGATTTACAGTTGACTTTTGGTCATCGGGTCAACTCTGGTCAACTCTAGGTCAACCCTAGGTCAATGGTGATTAATAGTTGACTTTTGGTCAACTGTTCAAGTTTAATGGAATTTGGGACTAAATTGGGTAAAGTGTTGACCCATAGTTGACTTTTGGCCTAAAAAGTCAACCGTGGTCAACCGAGGTCAAGACTAGGTCTAGACGGCTATTTCTATTCATTACCAACCTCTACAACCCATATCCAAGTCCATCTTGGACTTCTAAATCCGAATCTTGGTCGTAGGCCAATATCCTATTTTACCCTTAAAAAAGGGTAAAATTCTACCTTAGGTGATTATCAAGTTAGCCTATCTACGCTTGGTATTTCGACCCGTACTCCCTAGGATAGTATGATACTAGCCTATAGGTTCATTACCTACCAAAATACCTAGGTAAAGTGGACATCCAGTCCATCTTACGGCCCATTGGCGATATCTTGAATATTTCAAGATACGCAATGGTACGGTACGATACCGGTGCCCTACGACTCCGATTTCAACTCGGGAGCCTACCCGCAAAATCTAATTCATATAATCTAGGTCCACGCCAAGTTTCATCGCATTCCGATACTCGGAGCTCGATTTCACTCTCTAACTCGATTTTCCTAAATTTCTATTTCTCTAATTCTCATTTCTCTGCTTCTTTCTTTCTAATTTCCTCTTCTTCTTCTAATCTCTTCTTTCCTTCGATTCATTCTTATTCTTCTTCCTAACTCCTTCCTATTCTTCCTCCTTTAATTTCTTCCTATTCTAATCTTCTAACTCTTTTCCTTCTTTTCCTATTTCGTCCTCTATCTTCTTCTAATTTCTTCTCATTCTCTTCTCCTTTTCCTTATTTCTCCTAATTCTTCTAACTCCCTAATCTCTTATATATATATATATATATCTACCTATCTATATATATATATATATATATATATATATATATAGATATATATATATATATATATACATATATATATAGATAGGGGGTGGGAGTTTTAGGCTAAAAGGGGGTGAAACAGGGGGGGCTGCTCACAGCTGCAGCTGCTACTGCTGTAGCTGCTACTGCTGCAGCAGCTTGCTGCTACTGCTGTAGCTTCTGCTGCCACTGCTGCATCTTCTTTCTCTTCTTCTTCTTCTTCATCTTATCTCTCATTCTTCTATATATATATATATATATATTTATATATATATATATATATATATATATATATATATATATATATATATATTATATATATATATATATATATATATATATATAACCATCTATCTATCTATATATATATATCTATATATATACACACTAACATCTTTACATATCTATAAATACATACACCTATATCTATATATATATAAATACACACCACACACACATATAGATATATATATAAATACATACACATATCTATATATCTATATATAAATACATACACACATAGATATATTTATATATACATGGACACACACATCCCCACTCAAACACTCTCCCACACAAACACAACACACACTCTCACCACCACTCTTCCATACACCACCATCACTCTCATGACAACTATACACACACAAATACACATATAATTATATATATATCACATATATATATATATATATATATATATATATATATATATATATATATATATATAATATATATATATATATATATATATATATATATACCACTCTTAATGTAAAAATCCCTAAAAATTCCTAACCTAGATTTCTAGGAAAACCTATAAAAATTGTGGGCAAAGTGTAGAAAATTCTCTTCTCAACATTATTGGTGAAGGAAATAAATGTAAAGGAGAATTAAATGGAAAATTTGAAGCTTACCTAAGGTTGGTTTGCTTGAAGGAAGAAGAGCTTGAAGAAGAAAGAAATTAGAGAGAGAGAGAGAAGTATTCTTAGTGAAGAAAAAAGAGGGGGGGGGGGGGGGGCTCTACTTGGCCGGCCAAAAGGGGGAGGGGTTATTGGGTTTGGGTGAGGCCCATTAAGCCCCCAAACCCAATAGACTTGGTTTAGGTTGGTTCGGGTTTGGTTCGGTTCGATTCGGTCAAATTCTAATCAACTAATTAAGCTCTAAAATGACTAATTAAGCCATGGAAATAGGGTTTATGGTTTCTAACCTAATTAGGATGGTACGTGGGCCAAGTCCAGCTAGTATGTGGGTCCCCACTAGGGTCCAGACTACCCGGGTCTCCAACTTAAGTCCAAATTGGATAAAATTCAAACCAACTCAAACAAAGCCCTAAAAATCATATAAAATCAAATAAAATTCTTAAAATTATAAAACTTGAAAAATGACGAAATTACTCCTAATTCGAAAACTGGGGGTGACAACTTCATATACATTTCTTTTGTCAGTTCTCCATGAAGAAAAGCATTGTGCACGTCCATCTGGTGCAAAGTCCAGCCTCTCACAACTGCAACAGCCAAGAACGTCCGAACTGTAGGCATCTTAGCTACCGGGGCAAAAGTCTCTGAATAGTCAATCCCCTCAATCTGATGATTGTCGAACACAACCAGCCTTGCCTTTAAGCGCTCAACACTTCCGTCAGAATTGTACTTAATTTTGTACACCCATCTACTTTCCAATGCTTTCTTTCCAGGAGGCAGATCGACCAGACTCCATGTCCCATTATCTTCCAGAGCCTGTATTTCAGTTTGCATAGCCGTGCGCCAGCCTGAATCTCGCGAGGTCTGACGATATGAAGTAGGCTCAACACCTGCAGTGATAGCTGCAAGAAAATCTCTATGTCGAGCAGTAAATATGTCATAACTTAGAAATTGTGTTAGAGGATACGAAGTACCTGAGGAAGTGACGGAAACAGATAAACTGTGGTGAAGGGGGGGACTTTTACTTCTAATAGCATTCGTCACAAAATTCTGTAATCGCACTGGCTGTGATTTCTTTCTCATTCCTATTTTCAATACTACCTCGTCGGGCACCTCTGGCAACACTGTATCATCCGTAATATCCGCATCACCCCCAGCGAACTCTTCTGTCAATACTTCTGCATCTTCCGGTGCATCCTCGCCACTCGGTGTCGAGCCGCCAGCAACCACTCTGGCCTCAGCAACCGTGGCCGGCACCATCCCAAAAGCCTCTATATCGTCTCCCGGCACCTCAACAGATATATGACGTGTCGCAGAAGACATCCCGCTAGTTGAGCCACATCCAGGAATTTTTTTTCATAAAAAGTAACATCACGGGACACAAAAAATTCACCAGTCTCCAAATCATACAGTTTCCATCTCTTTTTATCAAGTGGATACCCAACAAAGATACATTTTGTACTCCTGCTAGCAAATTTATCATGTCGGGATTTTAAATCATACGCATAGCACAGACAACCAAAAATACGTAGATGATCATACGAAGGAGTCGAACCATATAAAACTTCATAAGGAGACTTAAAATGCAAGATACTAGAAGGTGTTCTATTTGTCAAATAACATGCACCCAGAACACATTCCCCCCAAAAATCCACAGAAAGAGAACCCTGAAATCGTAATGCCCTGGCTACATTTAAAATATGTCGATATTTTCTTTCCACCCGTCCATTCTGTTGAGGTGTCCCAACACAGGATGTTTGGAACAATATACCTTGAGATAAAAAATAATCTCGTAAACAATTAAATTCAGTGCCATTGTCACTCCGCACACGATGTATATCGGCCCCAAACTGACGCTTCACCATAGCAATAAATTTAAGAAACATAGAATAAACAACACACTTATCCGTCAATAAAATAACCCAAACCGCTCTAGAAAAATCATCCACCAAAGTCAAAAAATATCGTGCCCCATTAGATGATGGAACACGATATGGTCCCCACAGATCATAGTGTATAAGTTCAAAGCATCTCAAAGCACGACTACTACTATCAGGAAAAGCATCACGAGTCTGTTTAGCTTGATGACAAATATCACAAGCCTTATGAGAAAACATACTACTACCAGAAAGAAAAGGTAAAGTCTGCATTACTTTCTGAAGGATGTCCCAGTCTACTATGCTAACCTCGGAATCACTCTCTCTGCATGCTAGGATCACCGAAGCCAAAGAAGTTGGAACCTCCCCAAGAAGTAAAGTCCACCCCTTTCTTCACCTGCTCCAATCACCATCCTCGTACTTCGGTCCTGAACAAAACACAAATCAGGAGTAAATAACATATCACAATTTGGTACCAATCAATTGTGAGACAGAGATCAAATTGCAAGTCAATATCGGAACATAAAGAACATCCATCAACACCAATAAAGCAGTTAAAAAACTTTGCCTCTCAGAACAGCCTCAATAGTGCTCCCATCAGGAAAAATCACAGGACAGACAGGGCCCTCAAAGCAGTCAACTAAACAGTCACGAGAACCTGTCGCATGAAGAGTAGCCCTATCGAATATCCAAGTGACATAAGAATTTTATACCCATCAGACGAT